>JBBPBX010008680.1:16685-31949 GCA_038048925.1 Garcialebias charrua
AGAGTCAGAGAATCTTTATTGTCATTTGCACCACATGTGGTACATGTGATGAAACGAGATTATGTACACAGGGTCCCAGTTACATCCAACAATAAAATGTAAGAGAAGAACAGTAATAACATCTAAGATATGAACTAAGAAAAACATCAACTAAAAATACACTAAGCACTAATATCATAAAAACATTACTCCAAACAGCAGCACGAACATGAGTCTGTATGAGCAGATGAGCACGAATGAACACAGCAACATGAAACAGATCAGCAGCAACATGAAACAGATCAGCAGCAACATGAAACAGATCAGCAGCAACATGAAACAGATCAGCAGCAACATGAAACAGATCAGCAGCAACATGAAACAGATCAGCAGCAACATGAAACAGATCAGCAGCAACATGAAACAGATCAGCAGCAACATGAAACAGATCAGCAGCAACATGAAACAGATCAGCAGCAACATGAAACAGATCAGCAGCAACATGAAACAGATCAGCAGCAACATGAAACAGATCAGCAGCAACATGAAACAGATCAGCAGCAACATGAAACAGATCAGCAGCAACATGAAACAGATCAGCAGCAACATGAAACAGATCAGCAGCAACATGAAACAGATCAGCAGCAACATGAAACAGATCAGCAGCAACATGAAACAGATCAGCAGCAACATGAAACAGATCAGCAGCAACATGAAACAGATCAGCAGCAACATGAAACAGATCAGCAGCAACATGAAACAGATCAGCAGCAACATGAAACAGATCAGCAGCAACATGAAACAGATCAGCAGCAACATGAAACAGATCAGCAGCAACATGAAACAGATCAGCAGCAACATGAAACAGATCAGCAGCAACATGAAACAGATCAGCAGCAACATGAAACAGATCAGCAGCAACATGAAACAGATCAGCAGCAACATGAAACAGATCAGCAGCAACATGAAACAGATCAGCAGCAACATGAAACAGATCAGCAGCAACATGAAACAGATCAGCAGCAACATGAAACAGATCAGCAGCAACATGAAACAGATCAGCAGCAACATGAAACAGATCAGCAGCAACATGAAACAGATCAGCAGCAACATGAAACAGATCAGCAGCAACATGAAACAGATCAGCAGCAACATGAAACAGATCAGCAGCAACATGAAACAGATCAGCAGCAACATGAAACAGATCAGCAGCAACATGAAACAGATCAGCAGCAACATGAAACAGATCAGCAGCAACATGAAACAGATCAGCAGCAACATGAAACAGATCAGCAGCAACATGAAACAGATCAGCAGCAACATGAAACAGATCAGCAGCAACATGAAACAGATCAGCAGCAACATGAAACAGATCAGCAGCAACATGAAACAGATCAGCAGCAACATGAAACAGATCAGCAGCAACATGAAACAGATCAGCAGCAACATGAAACAGATCAGCAGCAACATGAAACAGATCAGCAGCAACATGAAACAGATCAGCAGCAACATGAAACAGATCAGCAGCAACATGAAACAGATCAGCAGCAACATGAAACAGATCAGCAGCAACATGAAACAGATCAGCAGCAACATGAAACAGATCAGCAGCAACATGAAACAGATCAGCAGCAACATGAAACAGATCAGCAGCAACATGAAACAGATCAGCAGCAACATGAAACAGATCAGCAGCAACATGAAACAGATCAGCAGCAACATGAAACAGATCAGCAGCAACATGAAACAGATCAGCAGCAACATGAAACAGATCAGCAGCAACATGAAACAGATCAGCAGCAACATGAAACAGATCAGCAGCAACATGAAACAGATCAGCAGCAACATGAAACAGATCAGCAGCAACATGATGTGATTTTTCACAGTGATTATTCTGGTTATTTATTCATGAGTCTAACAGCCTCAGGGTAGAAGCTGTTCCTCAGTCTAGTGGTTCTACACTTGATGCTCCTCAACCTCCGTCCTGAGGGGAGTGGGGCAAAGAGTGAGTGTGCTGGGTGAGTGAGGTCTTTCATGATGCAGGTGGCTCTTTTCCTGCATCTGGAGGTGTAAATGTCTGTGATGGTGGGGAGACTGACTCCAACAGACTTCTGTGCAGCCTTCACCACTCTCTGTAGAGCTTTCCTCTCTGCAGCTGTGCAGCCTCCATGCCACACGTTGATGCTGGAGCACAGGATGCTCTCCACTGCACACCTGTAGAAGGAGGTGAGGACTGGGCTGCTCAGACCAGCTCGTCTCAGCCGTCTGAGGAAGTAGAGTCTCTGATGACCTTTCTTGATCAGGCTGGTGGTGTTGTTGCTCCAGCTGAGGTTATTCATGTGTACACCCAAGTACTTGTAGCTGGAGACCACTTCCACTGCAGATCCACCTATGTTCAGTGGGTGTGTGTTTGTTCCTTCTGAAGTCCACAATCATCTCCTTTGTCTTCTTCACATTCATGTGAAGGTTATTCTCTTTGCACCAGCTCTCCAGATGTTCCACCTCCTGTCTGTAGCTGGACTCATCATTGTTTGTGATGCATCCCACCACCGCTGTATCATCTGCAAACTTTACAATATGACAGCCTGGATGTGTGGCTGTACAATCATATGTGAGCAGAGTGAACAGAAGAGGGCTCAACACACATCCTTGAGGAGAGCCAGTGCTGAGGGTTATGGTGGAGGAGGAGAACGGGCAGCACGGTGGCACAACTGGTAGAGCTGCTGCCTCTCAGCGAGAAGGTTGCCGGTTCAAATCCCGGTCCGGGGCCTTTCTGGGTGGAGTTTGCATGTTCTCCCCGTGCATGCGTGGGTTTCCTCCGGGTACTCCGGTTTCCTCCCACAGACCAAAAAACATGCTTGTTAGGCTGATTGGTGACTCTAAATTGACCCTAGGTGTGAGTGTGAGAGTGGATGGTTGTTTGGTGTGAGTGAGACAGGTCCCTCTTGTAAATGAGTCCCCGTGACTCAACGAGGCTAGCCTGTATAAATAAAGGTTGAATGAATGAATGAATGAATGAAAGTTGTGGATCCTCACTGACTGTGGTCTGTTTGTTAAGAAGTCTAGTATCTAGTACAAACGGAGGGGCTCAGTCCAAGTGTGAATAGTTTGTCTATCAGCGTTTGGAGGATCATGGTGTTGAAGGCAGATGTGAAGTCCACAAAGAGCAGACGGACATATGAGTCCTTCTGATCCAGGTGGGTGAGAGCAGTGTGGACCACAGAGGAGATGGCATCCTCTGTTGATCGGTTCTCACGATACGCATACTGACGAGGGTCCTCGTTGATGTTGATGGTTGTTTTGATGTGGATCATGACCAGTTTTTTGAAGCATTTAGCAACTATCAGGGTGACGACCACTGACTGGTCATTTAGACCAGTCCATGCTCATGCAACCCCATACCATCAGTGATGCAGGCTTCTGAACGGAGCGTTGATAACAACTTGGGCTATCCTTGTCCTCTCTGGTCCGGATGACATGGCGTCCCAGTGTTCCATAAAGAACTTCAAATCGTGACTCATCTGACCACAGAACAGTCTTCCATTTTGCCACACTCCATTTTAAATGACCCCTGGCCCAGTGCAAACGTCTGAGCTTGTGGAGCTTGCTTAGAAATGGCTTCCTCTTTGCACTGTAGAGTTTCAGCTGGCGGATGGCACGGTGGATTGTGTTCACTGACAATGCTTTCTGGAAGTATTCCTGAGCCCATTCTGTTATTTCCTTGACAGTGGCATTCCTGTTTGAGGTGCAGTGACGTTTAAGGGCCCGGAGATCACGAGCATCCAGTAGAGTTTTACGGCCTTGACCCTTACGCACAGCGATTGTTCCAGATTCTCTGAATCTTTTGATGATGTTATGCACGGTTGATGATGATAACTTAAAAGTCTTTGCTATTTTACGCTGGGTAACACCATTCTGGTATTGCTGCACTATCTTTCTGTGCAACAATGGTGGAATTGGTGATCCTCTTACCATCTTGGCTTCTGAGAGACACTGACACTCTGAGAAGCTCTTTTTATACCCAATCATGTTGTCAATTGACCTAATTAGTGTTAATTGGTCTTCCAGCTGTTCGTTATATGCTCAATTTCCTTTTTCCAGCCACTTATTGCTACTTGTCCCAACTTTTTTGGGATTTGTTGACACTGTGAAATTTTGAATCAACATATTTTTCCTTTAAAATGTTACATTTACTCAGATTAAACTTTTGATCTGTCATCTATGTTCTATTACGAATAAAATATTGGCATTTGCCATCTCCACATCATTGCATTCATTTTTTATTCACAATTTGTTTAGTGTCCCAACTTTTTTGGAATCTGGTTTGTATAATAAATAAAGTCCAGTTGTATTTGTCTTGAACTTTTTTGAATGTCATTATAGCCACATTTACCTATTACATGATACAACGGCATGCCATACTGCTACCACTACTCTGCTGCCATCATTTGGCTGAAAGTGGTACTGCTAAAAGAAAATCTGTCAGAATGAATGAAAACAGTCGTATCTCAGCCAAAAGTGGTTTGTACTGTAAATATAGCCCGAGATACACTGAAGCAGACTCCGTATACGCGCGTATACGGAGCCGCTGCTACACTCGGCTTTCGTTCTCGCGTAGATTCTCGTGTTTTCGCTCCAAATTCTAACGTCATTTCCTCCGTACCGTCACTTCCGATCGTCACTTCCGCTAGTTTTTCGCTCCAAACGCTCGCGTTCTCCTTGTTGTAATATGAGCAGCTGAGCACGGAGTGCTTTTCCTGCAGCCCACAGCCCACCACAGCCCACCAGGGAATATATAAAACATCGCGCACCCAGGTAGGACCTGAATTCATTCATTTCATTCATCGAGTGAACGGAGGAAGAAGCGGTTACTTGACTTTAGGCAAAAAAACAAAAGAAAAGGCCCGATCAGCGATAAAAAAGAGGAATTTATTTCATTTGTGTAACATACAAAACAGTCCGGCGCCGGGGAAGTTTAGGTCAGACACCGCGCATCGCGTATGCGAATCGCGTATGCGTAGTAAAAAAATACTTTTGCGCGTACTTGCCCTGAGGGGCTACGCGGGGCTACGCTGCGTACGGGGCGTACGTACGCTGCGTATTGGCGTATCGTGAGGACGCTCGAGTGTATCTCGCCCTTATGGGGGGATATAAATATCATCGTGGGTGAGATGTTGATTATTTTGTGTAGCATTTTGCCTATAAGTCACCGGACATGTACAGTAAATTATGCAAAAAACTGTGAGTTATAGGCCAAAAAATAAGGTAATATTAAAGATGACACTCGTGTCCTGTACAACTGTTTTTTCCTCGTATTCAATCTTACTTAGAAAAACCGCGACAGAGCAAGTCTGCGAAAGTCAAAACGTGAAACACTGAGGGACTACTGTGTGGTGTTTTTATTTTTTTCTCTCTTTCGGCTGCTCCTTTCATCAGGGGTCGCCACAGTGAGATAAGTTGCACAAAGAATGGGCAATTATTCTCACACCAAATGCCCTTCCTGACACAACCACAGGCCTCTATATGGAGCAGAGAGCTGCCTTCTAGGGCACCTGGGGAGCAGATAGTGGGGGTTAAGGGCCTTGCTCAAGGACCCAGAGTGGGGTAAATGAGGCAGGTGTGGGTGCTACATCTATCCCATCCACATTTTGATATTGTCTGTACTGGGAGTCGAACCAGCAATCTTCTGGTTTAGCCCTGGATCTGAAACAGCCAATAAAAGAGACTTCAGTCACACTGCCAGGAAGTGAAGGTCCAATTTCCCCCGATGGGGGACAAAAACTACAGATACATTAATATCAAAAGTACTAATCTGCATGTGACAAATATAATTAAACATTAACTCGAACCTTAAAGGGGACCAAATATTCAAAATTCACTTTTTAATGTTTTTTTTTACTCAACTTTGGTTATGTACTTCTTAAAAAAAACTGTCCTACGGCCAAAATAATGCACCCAGTGGTTTATTTACTCTAAGTATATTTATTTTTTAGTGATATAAATGTCTCGTTTTCAAATCCTGGCGCTTGTGATGTCACAAGCCCCAGGACAACCCACCCCAACCTGAGTCCAGCCCCTCACCTAGCAACCCCTGGTGATGCTCCACCCACTTCAGTATACATAGTTCCCAGACACTCCCCCAGTATTGCGCAATACCGGATTCCGCACCACATCTAAAGGCGGAAAAGTCGAGCAAGATGGCAGACGCGAACAACCAGAGCAAATTATACGGACAAAAACACGAGCTACCACAGCTTCACCAAGGAACAAGAGCAAAATGGCAGTGGTCGGAGTTAAATGAGTTTGAGAAAGAAATCATGGCAGACGAATCGGACAACTTGTCACAAAGTAGTTACTCTGATATCATTAATTATTTAATTACTACGAGGAGCGCACACCGGCTTCACAGCACAGAGCTTCACAGCTTTAAATCCAAAAAAGATGTGTAAACTGTCTCAATCAGATCTAACCAGCTAAAAAAAGGTTTAACTAAAATAACACACAGCCAACAAACAGTCCAGGCTGAACACGGACCAGAACCAGCACTTTGAGTGTTACCGTGTTGGAAGTTAGCATGTCGTTAGCACTGGAGCGGAGGGTCCGTCGAGCTCAGGTCGGACGGCGTGGATCCGTCGCGGCCGCGGGGGCACGTCCCATGGGACCGACGCGTCGCCCGCACGACTTGGCTCCCGTCCTCTTTCTCCCACTGGGACGGTCTCCCCGCTGGTCCCGGTGGACCGTGCGAGACCGTGAGGAGGCCGTTGTCGCGTTAGCGAGATGCTAAGCTAACCACAGCAAGACGGTGTTGCTAAATAATGAGAAAAAAAAACAGCTCTAACACACAGACAGTTGTACTCTAACATTGTTTCACAAAATGATTTATGTAGAATATTTTGTTTACCGGCCAAAAGCACGACGTCTTCTGAGCAGATCCGAGCAGACTTAGAGAGAGGAGGGGCTGCAGTCAGCTTCTCCGATGAGATAAATCCTTCACGTTTACTTTTTTTTGGATTAAGTGAAACCTGCGCGTTGCCCAAACGTCTACCCGACTGGAACACCCACTGACCCAACACGAAGTAACCATTGCAATTAATTAGAAATTAACAACAACAAAAAAACGTGAAAAATGAACATCCATTAGACCGCGCTGTCCCCTGAGCTGCCTCTCGAAATGAGGGTCCACCCGGAAGTTAGACGGATGTGACGTCACATGGGAACTATGTATAAAAGACGTCACGGTTGTTTTTCCTGAGTTCATCTCAGAGTTCGATGTTTTGTTGTTGTTAAAATGCAGTACCGCTAATAACTAATTATCTATCAGTAAAAACGAAAAAAACTTATTTACGGGCTCTTAAATCAACCGGACGACTGCTCACGGACCATATCCGGTCAGCGCCGGATGTGGTCCGTCAAAAAAAAGCGGTGCTCGCACTAAGCAGTTAGCAGCCAGTGTGTTACTCTGCAGCCTTATTGCTTGTTTTCGAAGAGTCAGACGAAGAGTTTTTAACATGGAGGGTGAACTTATGGATGTTTCTCAGCGGCCTACGCGACGCGTCAGCGCCTCATTTGCCCTGCCCAAAATGGCGTCTGCCTCTGGGTCTGACTCAGGGTCCCCTTTGGAGGGCGGAGTTAATGTAAACAGATTTTTGAAGGGCGTGGCCTTCAGAGCTCATTATCATAAACAGCTCGTTCAGAACGGAAGTGAGAAAAGGCACAACTAGAAAGGGGATATTTTATTATCTAAGAATTATTTTGTGCATTAAATTGAATGAACATGGTCTGGATAGCCCACAGACATACCATAAAAATTTATAGGACCAATAATTGGTCTCCTTTAAAGCCATAGAGCCATTTCTTAGTTTAAATTACGGTAATAAGATTATACAGTTTTATATTAATAAATGGTTGTTTGAAGATTAATATAACACTACTGTAATCAGGATTTATGTAAAAACTTAATTATACCTTGCTTTTGTTTTTAATTTGTAATTGTTGGCAACAAAACCATACTGAGTTCAGTCATTGATTACATATGAGGTACACCTTTGCAGTAAATAATGCATGTATTGGGTATTTTTACTATAAGTGATGCACATGCACAAAAAGTAAATGTGCAGATTTCGACAGCTAATATGTCTTTGATGAGCTGCTCCACTAGAGGTTCCTTACAGATTCCAGCTGTAAACATGACACGCTCCAGTTGTTTGAGCAGTTCTGCTTCGGGGTCACTGTACTTTTGGTCACTTCGTACCTCGGTGTTAAACTTTGTACCTGTGTACACTTCACACAGGAAACAAAACATGCTGCAGGCTCAGTTACAAAGAATCTCAGTTAACAAACCAGTATTGGGCCCAGTAACATGGCCTTACAAAACACACAGTCGTGTTATTATCTGTAAAACTCTGCGTATATGAAATATGGTAAAATTGTGTTTTTTAAGTTGTTTTCTAGGTGGCAGCAGACAGAGCCCCTAATGACCCAATGCAGCTGTGTACTCGTGGTTTAAATGTTAAATATTTAAGAGAAGACATATATATTTTACTGACAGTCACGAGTTTCCTCCCTCAGCAGGAAACCGAACCCGTCATTACAAAGCGTTTAACGCTGGGACCAGTTTTCACCTGTCGATAGGTGAACAAGTGAGGGCAGCTGCGTCCGTAATAAAACCCTTCACACGCTCACCTTCCTGCTCCTGACCCTGCATACATCAAGTCCGTCAGGAGGTCGTGTGAGGATTGAGGGGGTGGTCCTGTTGCCGTGGGAACCCAGCTGAGTGTGTTTGAGTGGACATTGATCTTATGATGATGCTGTCAGCTGGTCTACCTGCAGGAAGATGATCCTGACGGTGGTTTTCAGTCATTCTGTCTTTTTTATCTTTTAAGGTTTGTCGCCAGTCGCTTTCTGCTTCTGATGTTTTTGCTCAAAAGCAAATGTTTGTGCTGAAACGTAAGTTTACACTTGCTGTTACTTCCTGTTAATAAGACTAAAACAATGATTGTACAACAGATTAGTTGTCGTAGGGACCAAGTATCAAAGGGATCTCCGACCAATGGAAACCATAGACCTTCTTTGATAAACAATTACTTCATTATAAAAACAAGACAGAAACATTATGTAGGTTGTTTCGTTTTTATAATTTTTAAAAAGACTGGTTGCTTCGGTGTGAGCTCCATTCATCTTGAATGGTAGTTTTGGACATTATCTAACATACAAGAAAAGAGAACTTTATTGATCCCACAGGAAACTGTTGTGTCAGAGTTTCAGTACAAGGGAACAAACACAAGGAATCACACAAGATATAAAAATAATAGAGAAAATAAAAATACCAACAGTTAAGATCTAAACAGGTGCAGACAGAAACATTAAAGAGTTTATTGGATTAATTTTATTGTTCTCTGTGCAGAAAGGGGGAGGAGTTGAAAAGTTTGAAGGACTTCCTGTGGAGCACCTCGGTGGTCTCAGTCTACGACTGAAGGTGCTGCAGTGATGCAGGAGATGTGACGTGTTGTTCAGGATCTGGAGCAGGTTCATCATCATCTTCTGCTCAGACACATCTGTCAGAGACTGCAGGTCCACTCACAGAACTGAACCAGCTCTCATGAGTTTATGGAGTCTGTTGGAATCAGCTTTCTTCACCCTGCTGCCCCAGCACACCACAACGTAGAAGATGATGCTGGAGACCACTGAGTGGTAAAACATCTGCAGCATGGTTCTGCAGACATCACAGAGTGGTAAAACATCTGCAGCATGGTCCTGCAGACAACATAAAGTGGTAAAACATCTGCAGCATGGTCCTGCAGACAACAGAGTGGTAAAACATCTGCAGCATGGTCCTGCAGAGACCACCGAGTGGTAAAACATCTGCAGCATGGTCCTGCAGACACCACCGAGTGGTAAAACATCTGCAGCATGGTCCTGCAGACACCACCGAGTGGTAAAACATCTGCAGCATGGTCCTGCAGAGACCACCGAGTGGTAAAACATCTGCAGCATGGTCCTGCAGAGACCACCGAGTGGTAAAACATCTGCAGCATGGTCCTGCAGAGACCACCGAGTGGTAAAACATCTGCAGCATGGTCCTGCAGAGACCACCGAGTGGTAAAACATCTGCAGCATGGTCCTGCAGAGACCACAGAGTGGTAAAACATCTGCAGCATGGTCCTGCAGAGACCACAGAGTGGTAAAACATCTGCAGCATGGTCCTGCAGAGACCACAGAGTGGTAAAACATCTGCAGCATGGTCCTGCAGAGACCACCGAGTGGTAAAACATCTGCAGCATGGTCCTGCAGAGACCACAGAGTGGTAAAACATCTGCAGCATGGTCCTGCAGAGACCACAGAGTGGTAAAACATCTGCAGCATGGTCCTGCAGAGACCACCGAGTGGTAAAACATCTGCAGCATGGTCCTGCAGAGACCACAGAGTGGTAAAACATCTGCAGCATGGTCCTGCAGAGACCACAGAGTGGTAAAACATCTGCAGCATGGTCCTGCAGAGACCACAGAGTGGTAAAACATCTGCAGCATGGTCCTGCAGAGACCACAGAGTGGTAAAACATCTGCAGCATGGTCCTGCAGAGACCACAGAGTGGTAAAACATCTGCAGCATGGTCCTGCAGAGACCACAGAGTGGTAAAACATCTGCAGCATGGTCCTGCAGAGACCACAGAGTGGTAAAACATCTGCAGCATGGTCCTGCAGAGACCACAGAGTGGTAAAACATCTGCAGCATGGTCCTGCAGAGACCACAGAGTGGTAAAACATCTGCAGCATGGTCCTGCAGAGACCACAGAGTGGTAAAACATCTGCAGCATGGTCCTGCAGAGACCACAGAGTGGTAAAACATCTGCAGCATGGTCCTGCAGAGACCACAGAGTGGTAAAACATCTGCAGCATGGTCCTGCAGAGACCACAGAGTGGTAAAACATCTGCAGCATGGTCCTGCAGAGACCACAGAGTGGTAAAACATCTGCAGCATGGTCCTGCAGAGACCACAGAGTGGTAAAACATCTGCAGCATGGTCCTGCAGAGACCACAGAGTGGTAAAACATCTGCAGCATGGTCCTGCAGAGACCACAGAGTGGTAAAACATCTGCAGCATGGTCCTGCAGAGACCACAGAGTGGTAAAACATCTGCAGCATGGTCCTGCAGAGACCACAGAGTGGTAAAACATCTGCAGCATGGTCCTGCAGAGACCACAGAGTGGTAAAACATCTGCAGCATGGTCCTGCAGAGACCACAGAGTGGTAAAACATCTGCAGCATGGTCCTGCAGAGACCACAGAGTGGTAAAACATCTGCAGCATGGTCCTGCAGAGACCACAGAGTGGTAAAACATCTGCAGCATGGTCCTGCAGAGACCACAGAGTGGTAAAACATCTGCAGCATGGTCCTGCAGAGACCACAGAGTGGTAAAACATCTGCAGCATGGTCCTGCAGAGACCACCGAGTGGTAAAACATCTGCAGCATGGTCCTGCAGAGACCACCGAGTGGTAAAACATCTGCAGCATGGTCCTGCAGAGACCACAGAGTGGTAAAACATCTGCAGCATGGTCCTGCAGAGACCACAGAGTGGTAAAACATCTGCAGCATGGTCCTGCAGAGACCACAGAGTGGTAAAACATCTGCAGCATGGTCCTGCAGAGACCACAGAGTGGTAAAACATCTGCAGCATGGTCCTGCAGAGACCACAGAGTGGTAAAACATCTGCAGCATGGTCCTGCAGAGACCACAGAGTGGTAAAACATCTGCAGCATGGTCCTGCAGAGACCACAGAGTGGTAAAACATCTGCAGCATGGTCCTGCAGAGACCACAGAGTGGTAAAACATCTGCAGCATGGTCCTGCAGAGACCACAGAGTGGTAAAACATCTGCAGCATGGTCCTGCAGAGACCACAGAGTGGTAAAACATCTGCAGCATGGTCCTGCAGAGACCACAGAGTGGTAAAACATCTGCAGCATGGTCCTGCAGAGACCACCGAGTGGTAAAACATCTGCAGCATGGTCCTGCAGAGACCACCGAGTGGTAAAACATCTGCAGCATGGTCCTGCAGAGACCACAGAGTGGTAAAACATCTGCAGCATGGTCCTGCAGAGACCACCGAGTGGTAAAACATCTGCAGCATGGTCCTGCAGAGACCACCGAGTGGTAAAACATCTGCAGCATGGTCCTGCAGACACCACCGAGTGGTAAAACATCTGCAGCATGGTCCTGCAGAGACCACAGAGTGGTAAAACATCTGCAGCATGGTCCTGCAGAGACCACCGAGTGATAAAACATCTGCAGCATGGTCCTGCAGACACCACAGAGTGGTAAAACATCTGCAGCATGGTCCTGCAGACACCACCGAGTGGTAAAACATCTGCCACATGGTCCTACAGACACCACAGAGTGGTAAAACATCTGTAGCATGGTCCTGTAGAGACCACCGAGTGGTAAAACATCTGCAGCATGGTCCTGCAGAGACCACCGAGTGGTAAAACATCTGCAGCATGGTCCTGCAGAGACCACCGAGTGGTAAAACATCTGCAGCATGGTCCTGCAGAGACCACAGAGTGGTAAAACATCTGCAGCATGGTCCTGCAGAGACCACAGAGTGGTAAAACATCTGCAACATGGTCCTGCAGAGACCACAGAGTGGTAAAACATCTGCAGCATGGTCCTGCAGAGACCACAGAGTGGTAAAACATCTGCAACATGGTCCTGCAGAGACCACAGAGTGGTAAAACATCTGCAACATGGTCCTGCAGAGACCACAGAGTGGTAAAACATCTGCAACATGGTCCTGCAGAGACCACCGAGTGGTAAAACATCTGCAGCATGGTCCTGCAGAGACCACAGAGTGGTAAAACATCTGCAGCATGGTCCTGCAGAGACCACCGAGTGGTAAAACATCTGCAGCATGGTCCTGCAGAGACCACCGAGTGGTAAAACATCTGCAGCATGGTCCTGCAGAGACCACCGAGTGGTAAAACATCTGCAGCATGGTCCTGCAGAGACCACAGAGTGGTAAAACATCTGCAGCATGGTCCTGCAGAGACCACCGAGTGGTAAAACATCTGCAGCATGGTCCTGCAGAGACCACCGAGTGGTAAAACATCTGCAGCATGGTCCTGCAGAGACCACAGAGTGGTAAAACATCTGCAGCATGGTCCTGCAGAGACCACCGAGTGGTAAAACATCTGCAGCATGGTCCTGCAGAGACCACAGAGTGGTAAAACATCTGCAGCATGGTCCTGCAGAGACCACAGAGTGGTAAAACATCTGCAGCATGGTCCTGCAGAGACCACAGAGTGGTAAAACATCTGCAGCATGGTCCTGCAGACACCACAGAGTGGTAAAACATCTGCAGCATGGTCCTGCAGACACCACCGAGTGATAAAACATTTGCAGCATGGTCCTACAGACATCACAGAGTGGTAAAACATCTGCAGCATGGTCCTGCAGACACCACCGAGTGGTAAAACATCTGCCACATGGTCCTACAGACACCACAGAGTGGTAAAACATCTGTAGCATGGTCCTGTAGAGACCACCGAGTGGTAAAACATCTGCAGCATGGTCCTGCAGAGACCACCGGGTGGTAAAACATCTGCAGCATGGTCCTGCAGAGACCACCGAGTGGTAAAACATCTGCAGCATGGTCCTGCAGAGACCACAGAGTGGTAAAACATCTGCAGCATGGTCCTGCAGAGACCACAGAGTGGTAAAACATCTGCAACATGGTCCTGCAGAGACCACAGAGTGGTAAAACATCTGCAGCATGGTCCTGCAGAGACCACAGAGTGGTAAAACATCTGCAACATGGTCCTGCAGAGACCACAGAGTGGTAAAACATCTGCAGCATGGTCCTGCAGAGACCACAGAGTGGTAAAACATCTGCAACATGGTCCTGCAGAGACCACAGAGTGGTAAAACATCTGCAACATGGTCCTGCAGAGACCACAGAGTGGTAAAACATCTGCAGCATGGTCCTGCAGAGACCACCGAGTGGTAAAACATCTGCAGCATGGTCCTGCAGACACCACCGAGTGGTAAAACATCTGCAGCATGGTCCTGCAGACACCACCGAGTGGTAAAACATCTGCAGCATGGTCCTACAGAGACCACCGAGTTGTAAAACATCTGCAGCATGGTTTTGCAGAAACCACAGAGTGGTAAAACATCTGCAGCATGGTCTTTCAGACACCACCGAGTGATAAAACATCTGCAGCATGGTCCTTCAGAGACCACCGAGTGATAAAACATCTGCAGCATTGTCCTGCAGACACCACCGAGTGGTAAAACATCTGTAGCATGGTCCTGCAGACACCACCGAGTGATAAAACATCTGCAGCATGGTCCTGCAGACACCACTGAGTGGTAAAACATCTGCAGCATGGTCCTGCAGAGACCACCAAGTGGTAAAACATCTGCAGCATGGTTTTGCAGACACCACAGAGTGGTAAAACATCTGCAGCATTGTCCTGCAGACACCACCGAGTGATAAAACATCTGCAACATGGTCCTGCAGAGACCACCGAGTGGTAAAACATCTGCAGCATGGTCCTGCAGACACCACCGAGTGGTAAAACATCTGTAGCATGGTCCTGCAGACACCACCGAGTGGTAAAACATCTGTAGCCTGGTCCTGCAGCCACCACCGAGTGGTAAAACATCTGCAGCATGGTCCTGCAGACACCACCGAGTGGTAAAACATCTGCAGCCTGGCCCTGCAGAGACCACAGAGTGGTAAAACATCCACAGCATGGTCCTGCAGACATTAAAGGACCTGATTCTCCTCAGAAGATAAAGTTGACTCTGCTCTTCTTTCTTGTAAAGTGTTGGTGTTAACTGTCCAGTCCAGTTTATTGTCTAGGTGGATCCCCATGTACTTGAAGCAGCAATCCACAGTGTCCACCTCAGTACCCTTGATGTTGAGTGGGGGGTGGGGTGGTTCTTCTTCCTGTAGTCCACCTGCAGCTCTTTAGTTCTTCCAGCGTTGAGTTGCAGGTGGTTCTGTCCTCCACCTCTGTATTCAGCTTCCTGGTCACCAGTGATGCAGCCCACAATGACAGGGTCATCCAGAACTCCTGCAGATGCAGGATTGTGAGTTGAACCAGTTGTTTAGTCCTTTGTGAGCCCTGAGCCGGAGCACGTGAACAAAAAGGAGAATAGAGAATGATTCATCTTTCACGTTAGTTCATATACGACATTGACTCTAGAGATCTCTAGTGTCACTCACGCTTCAAGAATTTATTCAAGACCTTATAGTTTACACACAGCAGCTGGTCTGCGTTACTGTG
>JBBPBX010008680.1:31979-44240 GCA_038048925.1 Garcialebias charrua
CACACACACACACACACACACACACACACACCATTCCTAATACAATCAAATATCCAAGATGGCCACCTTAGCTAAAAGAGAAAAATACGATACCTCAGCTATTTTTAGAGCTATTCCAGTGAAGTTTTGTGTATTTGTAGCTGAGAGCAAGATTCATTAAATACCGAGTTCAAATCTAAAAATTCAAGATGGCCACCAAAGCTATATTTAAGTAGATTTAACTCAGCTATTTTTATACACACAGAGCTCAAATTTGGTGTGGTTATATCTGAGAATGTTCCCCATCAACTGCTGAATCTAAATAAAAAATCCAAGATATAGCTTTAAATAAAAAAATACTATAACTCATTGATTTGTAACTATTTGAGCTGAATTTTGGTGTACTGGTAGCTGAGAGTGAACCTCTACACATAGTACTGTCAAATCAGAATTTTAAAATGTCTGCAGCGTGGCAGTCTTCGTCAAAGTTTTGTTTTCCAGCTGATATTTCTGATGGTGTGATGTCTGAGGACCAGAACAGAGAACATTGAGTTCTACAACAGTCCAGTTTTATTGTGGGCTGGATCTTTACAGACACGTGTAGTGCCATAAACTGCTCTTCCATTGGGCTTTTATCTTTTCTAAAACTGGGATGAAAACAAAACTATTACAATTATATGTATTAAAATATATGTTGCATAAAACCTTCTGAAATCCTGCATCTAAATGTTGTGGACACTGGTTTTAGACTAGACATCCTCGGTAAATGAGACTATTTAATATCCATCCATCCATTCTCTTCGGCTTGTCGGGTCGCGGGGGTAGTAGCCTAAGCAGCCTAAGTAATAATAATAATAATAATAATGAATTCAATTCATACCGCACTTTTCATTAATAAAAATCTCAAAGTGCAAGTAGGGAGGTCCAGACTTCCCTCTCCCCAGCCACATGGGCCAGTTCCTCTGGGGGAATCCCAAGGTGTTCCCAGGCCAGCCGAGAAACATAGTCCCTCCAGCGTGTCCTGGGTCTTCCTCTGGGTCTCCTCCCAGTGGGACATGCCCGGAACACCTCACCAGGGAGGCGTCCAGGAGGCATCCTAACCAGATGCCCGAGCCACCTCAACTGGCTCCTCTCGATGTGGAGAAGCAGCGGCTCTACTGAGTCCCTCCCGGATGACTGAGCTTCTCACCCTATCTCTAAAGGCTGGTTTATACTTGTTGTCGCACGTCTTTTACCCCCCGTTGAGTGAAAAAAAGTTGTGCAACTTCCGTCTGCACTCCCGCTGCGATCCCCCGGTGACAGCCGTCTTGTACATGGCCCCCAAGCAGAACTCCGAGACGCGGATGATGCGGCTCGCAGCGTGTGATTGGTTCAAAGTTTGTGGGCGTTTTTTGTTTGGATGTTCATATATGGTACCGCTACACGCTACCCTCTACTCTTTTAGAAGCCGTTTTTTGTTTTTGCTTTGACAGACATGGATAGTTTTGAAGAGAAACCAATCCAGTTCCTCAGTTATACCTGTCTTTGCAGTGGCTGGACACATACATTAAACACCGGGGGACGACTACAAACATTACAACAGCCGACATAAGAAAAAATGGATCTTGAAATAGTAACACGCCTCAGTGGCTCACTGGAAACGCGTAGGGTTTCCGCTCCAAAGCTTTTCTCGACTCGGGTTCGAATCTCACCTGGTTGAACTTATTTTACGTTTGTCTTTTATTGGATTAAAAAAAAGGAGTTAATATGCCTGTGGTTAACACAAACTCCTTTTTTTAATCCAATAAAAGACAAACGTAAAATAAGTTCAACCAGGTGAGATTCGAACCCGAGTCGAGAAAAGCTTTGGAGCGAAACCCTACGCGTTTCCAGTGAGCCACCGAGGCGTGTTGCTATTTCAAGGTCCACGTTTCCTTTAAACAAACCGCCCCTCATAAAATCCTGGCTACGCCCATGATAACGGACTCACAAATCGAGGTAATGGAGCCTATCATTATATTAAATCCGTTTGTCCTGATAAAACATGCAGTGGGAGTGCGCGTGACATATGCAGTGGGAGGGAAGAGGGAGTGATTATCCCCACGTCTTTTAGAAGTATAAACACTCAATATGGTCGGTGACACACACGCAATTACGTCATCACTGGGTTCACTCAACGGGGGGTAAAAGACGTGAGACAAGAAGTATAAACCAGGCTTAAGAGAGAGCCCAGACACCCTGCGGAGAAAACTCATTTCAGCCGCTTGTATCCGAGATCTCGTTCTTTCGGTCACAACCCAAAGCTCATGACCATAGATGAGGGTGGGAACGTAGATCGATCGGTAAATTGAGAGCTTTGCCTTTTGACTCAGCTCTCTCTTCACCACGACAGACCGGTACAGCGCCCGCTTCACTGCGGACGCTGCACCTATCCGCCTATCGATCTCACGCTACATTTTTCCTTCATTCGTGAACAAGACCCCGGAGGGGGCACTCTACCCTTTTCAGGCTCAAGACCATGGCCTCGGATTTGGAGGAACTGATCCTCATCCCGGCCGCATCACACTCGGCTGCAAACCGCTCCAGTGAAAGCTGTAGATCACGATCTGATGAAGCCAATAGGACCACATCATCTGCAAAAAACAGAGAAGCGATTCTAAGGCCACCAAAACGGATCCTCTCAACACCTTGGCTGCGCCTAGAAATTCTGTCCATAAAAGTTATGAACAGAATCGGTGACAAAGGGCAACCTTGGCGGAGTCCAACTCTCACTGGAAACGAGCCTGACTTACTGCCGGCAATGCGGACCAAGCTCTGACACCGGTCGTACAGGGACCTAACAGCCCTTATCAAAGGGCCTGGTACCCCATACTCCCGGAGTACCCCCCACAGAACCCCCCGAGGGACGCGGTCGAATGCCTTCTCCAAGTCCACAAAGCACATGTAAACTGGTTGGGCAAACTCCCACGCACCCTCAGGACCCTGCAGAAGTTTAATTTTTTCGAATGGAATTACTGAAATAAACAAACTTTTTCATGATATTCTCATTTTACGACCAGCACCTGCATCAGACCTGTTGATGTTTGAGCCACAGGTTGTGTTCAGATGCAACACAACGAGAGCTAAGAGGCGAAGCGTCGCAGCTTTTCACGTCTGATCGCTCCACTCGTGGCGTTTGCTCCAGTGATTATGTTCAGGGTTAATGACAGAGCTTCATCAAGAGCTGCAGCTGAAGTGTGTGTGTGTTCATTCATGTGTGTGTCCAATCAGAAGGCCTGATGAGTCATGGTAGCTCCATTACGTCCAGGAAAGAGCGTCCTTTTGTCTCAGCCTGAAGAGAAAAGAGCCGGCAGGCCGCAGTGATGCAGCTGTCAATAGTGATTATACATGACAGGATGCAATTTCACTGTGCACGCCTGAGTGTCCGTGTGTGCAGTTAGTCATCCTCCTGTAGGTGGTCGCAGCCGGCGTCCACGCTCAACAAACAATTTCTGTTTCGTCTCCATCGGTAATTGGCGCGTACGTTTGTTTTTCCTTCTGTTTCAGTCGTTGACGGAAAAAGCAAAAGGACAAAGTGGAGACGGTGCAGAGGTGAAGAAGAGGAAAAGAGCAGAGGGAGGAGGAGAGGATGAACCGGCAGAAGCTGATGAAAGTGATGCCAAGAAGAAAAAAACCCTGGATCCTTCGTCAAAGCTGTCGGCGTTCGCTTTTAACAAAAACTGAACGTCCTCGTGTTCGTTTTGTCACAAACAACACGGACACGTGCGTCACATATAAAGAAGACGTTCGCATTTTACTTTTCTAGAAACATTTTACTGTATATGACTATTAATAAATGTGTTCATATTTAACGTGTGACCCTTTTTTATGTAAAAAGTGAAAAAACAAGAGTTCAAGCTCATGTTGAACTTCTTAAATCCTATTAATTAAAAATATATTAAGCATCCATCCATCATCTTCACCCACTTCTTCCTTTTCAGGTCACTGGTGCCCATGTTCATCAGTCACTATGTGAGGGGCGGGGGACACCTGGACAGGTCTCCAGTCCATCACAGGGACATGGAGACAAATGAGACAAAGAACCATTCACTCTCTCACTCACACCTAGAGACAATTCAGAGTTACCATCAGTCTAACATGCATGTTTTTAGTCTGTGGGAGGAAACTGTACCTGGAGAAAACACACATGCACAGAGAGAACATGCAAACTCCACATAGAAAAGTCCCTGGTTTGAACCAGTGGCCTTGTTGAGAGACAGCAGCTCTACCAACTGAGCCCCATATATTAAGCAATATAAAGAAAATTAATTTAAAACGAGCTGTACAACAATGTCCTCTGTTGCAGAGAGATTTGAATAGTGAATGTTTGTAGATTTTGAGTTGAGTGATTTTCTGGACTGGAACTGGTTCAAGATGTCCAAGTGGGCAGGAGTTACTCTAGTTTTGTTGCATGAGGTGCAGAGTGGTGGATCCTGGTGAGTGGAGGGAGCAACTTTATCCACCACAGGTGCAATGGTGGAGCCAGGGGGTGGCCAATGGGGGCCTTGGCCATTGAAAATTAATCTTCAACCACTTCAGTCATTTGAGGAAACTACAGTAGTCCCTTACTTATCGTGGGGTTTATGTTCAGACACCCCCGAGGTAAGTGAAAATTCACAAAGTAGGAACCTTATATTTATTTTAGTATTTATATGTTAAAGCTCCACTGACATGTTCTTTTAACTTTTCAAAAAATGGCACAACATATATAAATATTAAGATAGACCTCTGACCGTTTTTGCTAAAATAATGTTAAATGAATGAAAATTTCTCTCAAAATAGTTTAAAATTAGCGCCGTTTTTTAGACCGTAAATCCGGATCTTCCGGTCACGTGTCAGCATTCCCGTTTCTGACGTCACGTCCGATACTGAACTCTGCTCAAACGACAAAAATATAGACGCATCCGTCGAATTTAGCCATTTAAAACTACATTATAGCGATTTGGCTTCGCTATAATGTAGTTTTAAATGGCTAAATTCGACGGATGCGTCTATATTTTTGTCGTTTGAGCAGAGTTCAGTATCGGACGTGACGTCAGAAACGGGAATGCTGACACGTGACCGGAAGATCCGGATTTACGGTCTAAAAAAACGGCGCTAATTTTAAACTATTTTGAGAGAAATTTTCATTCATTTAACATTATTTTAGCAAAAACGGTCAGAGGTCTATCTTAATATTTATATATGTTGTGCCATTTTTTGAAAAGTTAAAAGAACATGTCAGTGGAGCTTTAAGGCTTTAGAAACTCTTCCCACACTCTTGCAATGTTCTGAATAGGGGTGTGAATCTGTGTCTGGCGATTTGATTCAAAATCGATTTTTCTATTGAAATGGCCATATAGTTTCTTTAAATTATGTAATTGACAAGATGAAAAGATTAAACAACAATGTAAACAAATAGAACATTTATTTAAATCAATAATTGTAGGTTCTTTACCGTATCAATATTTTTAGTTTATACTAAAATAAGGAACAAATACAGGTATGCATAAAATTCTTTAACTTAAATTACCAGTATTGGGTCAGCTTAGCATCCTGGCTTTTTCTAAAATAAAAATCTAGGAACAAATCATCTTTACCCACTTGGGGTCACTGGTGCGGCGGTGCCCATATCCAGCCATCACTGCGACAGGCGGGGGACACCCTGGACAGGTCTCCAGTCCATCACAGACAAATTCAAAATGTATAAATACAAAAGTACACAGACCACACATAGTATGTTAACCTTTAACTCAGCATAAAATACAGACTTCACAGTTTTTTTTAACCATATTACTCTAACATTTGTTATATTTTCAAAACTTTACCTAATATGAAATACCGTACACAGAATTCGGTCTGAACCATATTACTTCATATTTGGTAAATTTTTAACAAAATTTCAAAACCTATGCAAGTCTGCACAAAATCTCTTCTGAACTGTAATTTATAAACCATAAATTGTATCATTTAGAACTGGCTCCAGTCGATGTGTCTCATGTGGTCTCTTCAACCTGTTAAAAGACAAGTTTTAGTTTCTCTCCAGTGGCTCCCTGTCAAATCAAGAACTGAATTCAAAAATGTCTAACCTACAAAGTTCTCAACAACCTAGCTCCATCTTATACTAGAGAGCTTATTGTTCCATATGTTCCTAACAGAGCACTTCACTCTCAGACTGCAGGTTTACTTGTGGTTCCTATGTCCTAAAGCAGAATGGGAGGAAGATCTTCCAGTTGTCAGGCTCCTCTCTTGTGGAACCAACTTCCAGTTTCTGTCCATGAGTCTGACACATTGTCCAGTTTCAAGACTTTCCTTTTTGATCAATCCTATAGTTAGGGTTGGCTCGGGTTTCCTGAGCTATCCCTTAGTTTTGCTGCTATAACTTTAGACTGCTGAAGGACCAAGTGACCATTCCCTCTCTCTCTGCTGACATGTCTTTACTTGTTCTACTCTACATGTTTGTATTTGTAATTATCCTTACATGGTTTTTGTCCATCTTCCTATAGAAAGTTCATCTGGACCTGTCATTCTTTGTCTGTCTCCTTCCTGTTCTTTCAAACCCAGTCAGTCGAAGCAGATGTCCGCTCATCCTGAGCCTGGTTCTGCTGGAGGTTTCTTCCTGTTAAAAGGGAGTTTTTTCTTTCCACTGTCTCCTTTGTTCTTGCTCAGGATGGAAGACTGCGATGAAGTGAAGATTCAACTCAATCTGCTGACTTTCTTAGATAGAGAGCTTTTTACTATATGGACTTTTTAATGTTTCTGTTCAGTGCCCTGAGACAACTTCTGTTGCCTTGGCACTTTACAGAATAAAATGAATTGAATAAAAAAAATGTATTCAGCACCATGGCCAGGCCAAAATCTACATTGTGCACTTCACTAAGGTTTAGCTGCTACAGTTGCAGAAATACCACAGCTAAATTATTTCTGTCTGTTCGTTTTACCAAAACAGCTTGTTGAGACAGAAGCTGAGGGGGAAGAAAAGCCAGGAGAATAATTGCTTTATTGAATTATTTCCAATAATGTATTATTGTGTTAATAAAATGTGATGCTGTGATTAGGTAATTCCTTCCTTATCATTTATTTTAGTGTTTAGTTGGTCGTGTTCATTTTCCTCTAATTAACGCACAGCAGATATGAAAACTGCAGAGTACCAGTATAGTGCTGTCATTATGGACATATTCAAACTAAACAAGTTGTGTGTAACAGCTAAAAAACTGAAACATTCATTTATTTATTACATGAGAGTAAATCTTGTGCAAACAGGGAAAAAGCTTCTAAAAAGTATGTAGACGATTATGAGCCTGACATTTAAAAAAAAAACTGCTAATAGTCTCCAAGACCCAAGTGAGTGTGATGAACTGTCTCAGCAGCAAACACAGCAACTCATGAACGTGTTCTTGTGAAAATGTCATGAATGAATAAAAACAACACTGAACATCAGACTTCTGAACATTTGAAGGTTAAACTTAACCATATGGGCTGCACTGGTAATAACATGTGGATGAACATGCAGCTCAAGCCAGGGTCTGTCACAATCTAAACCAACATCTGCTCACAGATGAAAAAACAACTGTTTCATTTACAACAAGCTCGACTGGATCTGTGTCACAAAGTATTTTAATATCTTTACAATGGGTTCTGCCTCAAGTGGAGGAGTTCAAGTATCTCTGGGTTTTGGTCACAAGTGAGGAAAGAATGGAGCGTGAGATTGACAGACGGATTGGTGCAGAGTCTGCAGTATTGCAGACCCTGAGCTGGTCCGTTGTGGTGAAGAGGGAGCTGAGCTGTTCACCGGTCAAGGCCGAGATACACTGAAGCGGACTCCGTATACGCGCGTATACGGAGCGTACGTTTTCGCTTCTATACTTTCAGAAACTATCAGCTTTCAAACGCTCGCGTTCTCCTTGTTGTAATATGAGCAGCTGAGCACGGAGGGGACTCAACTGAGCTCGCTGATTGGTCACTTGCTGACACGCCTACTGAAATGATTGACAGATTTCAGTCAGCTCAAAGTGAAACCTCGAGAATGCATCATGAGCAGCTCGCTCAGACTTCTGCGGTGTTCTGATACGGTCTTTCTACTATATATGTTATAAAAAGTTCTCTCAGAAATAAAAATAATAACAGGGAGTGCTTTTCCTGCAGCACACAGCCCACCAGGGAATATTAAAACATCGCGCACCCAGGTAGGACCTGAATTCATTCATTTCATTCATCGAGTGAACGGAGGAAGAAGCGGTTACTTGACTTTAGGCAAAAAAACAAAAGAAAAGGCCCGATCAGCGATAAAGAAGGGGAATTTATTTCATTTGTGTAACATACAAAACAGTCCGGCGCCGGGGAAGTTTAGGTCAGACACCGCGCATCGCGTATGCGCATCGCGTATGCGTAGTAAAAAAATACTTTTGCGCGTACATGCCCTGAGGGGCTACGCGGGGCTACGCTTTTGCCACAGCGTACGTACGCTGCGTATAGGCGTATCGTGAGGACGCTCGAGTGTATCTCGCCCTTCAGTCTACATACCCCCTCACCTGTGGACACGAGCTCTGGGTAGTGATCAAAATAATAAGATCGTGGATACAGGTGGTTGAAATGAGCTTCCTCTGCAGCTGGACTCTCTCTTGGACGTTCAGTTATCAGGATGGACTCAAAACCGCTGCTCCTCCACATCAACAAGAGACAGTCTCTCCTGAGAACGCCTTGGAGTCCTCCCAGAAGAGCTGGAAGAGGCTGTGGAAAGATGTCTGCACCTCCCTGCTCAAGCTGCTGCTCCCCCACCCAACTGAGGAATAAGTGGACGATGATGGATGGATGGATGTTTACAATAACTTAATATTCATGTTAATTACTACATTCATTCAAAGCAGCTAGCTGTTACAAAGGTATTTATTGTCTATGATCTGAACTCGACCCCATCTGTCAATAATAATATTATCAGTCAAAATTATTTGACACTGTAAATATAATATAAACTGGAGGAAGTTGCAGCTTGTACTATTTAATAATCTGAATTACATTGTAGCATGAAAAATGTAACACATAGCAACATGTGTCATGCAAGCGACTATCTAGTGATTTACAGTGATTGAATGAGCTTTAGTTTTAAACAGTTACATTAGTAGCTTATCGTGTGGTTGGAGCACATTCACATTGAGATAAATCATTCATTCATTCATTCATTCAACCTTTATTTATACAGGCTAGCCTCGTTGAGCCACGGGGACTCATTTACAAGAGGGACCTGTCTCACTCACACCCAGGGTCAATTTAGAGTTACCAATCAGCCTAACATGCATGTTTTTGGACTGTGGGAGGAAACCGGAGCACCCGGAGAAAACCCACGCATGCACGGAGAGAACATGCAAACTCCACCCAGAAAGGCCCCCGGACCGGGATTTGAACCGAGGACCTGCTCGCTGAGAGGCAGCAGCTCTACCAGTTGTGCCATTATCAAACCTGCTGTGAAAGGAGACACATTTTTTCTATGTTGCTACATGGCACATGCAGCTTTCTGGCATTTTTACACTTTTTAAGCATTCTAATGTTATTATTATTATATTACACAAAATGTATTATTATTATTATTTACATAGTCAGCTTTTACTCAGGACTATTTAACCAACATTCACCAAAACGTCATGTGCAGATGTTCGCCCTGTTAACGGCCGTCGTTGCTGCGGTGCATCACAAGGTCATGTGACCAGTTCCAATGTGTCGTCGTTTTATCCAACTCTTTTGAATTATTAGTGCACTGCACTAATTCAGTTTATTTATATATATATATATATATATATATATATATATATACACCCTGCTTGACAGCAAATGTGCAAAACAAACTCAGATGTTTCCCTTTAAATTTCTGCTTTATCCAGACCAGATGCATATGTTCTTTCCAATCATTTTTTGAGTAACTTCCCCAAGATTTGTGCATCTTCCTCATGATCTGACCCCATATACACACTAGTTTACCATTTCATGATATTTTAACAAATAATAATAATAATAATACACACCGATACAGCACAAGCTCCTTTTAAAACCTGCAATTTATTGTGTAAATGTTTGGGGTACAGCATGTAGGACAACAACTATGCCTATTTTTATTTTGCAAAAGAAAGCTGTAAGAATTATAATGAGGAAACATTATTGTCGTCCTTCTGGTACTGTACTTTGTTTTTTCAATTGAAATTACTTGAGTTTTATGATTTGGTTGATTATAATATTATTTTACTTATGTATAAGGCTCATATTTCCTCACTACCATCTAACATTCAAACCTATTTTGTGAAAAGGATTAGTTGCTATAATTTAAAGGGAACAGAAATGTTTGTAAAACCTCGGTATAGAACCAGTTTAAAGGGTAGGTCTACAATAAGAGTAATTGATATTTGGAATGGTCTAGAGGATAATGTAAAAAATGCTAAGTCTATACAAATATATAAGAAAATTATTAAAACTATTTTGTTGGAGTTATATTTAATTTGATTCTAATTTAACAAATTATACTGTAATAGGTATTTTGATGAGACTATATACTTTTGATGAGACTGTATACTTTTGTATTACAATAAGTATATTAATGTTTGAATTGATAGTTTAAATTGTTTAAAAAGGAGCAGACATGATAAGAAATGTTTTCTTCTTCTGCTTCCTTTCATTTTATGCTTTTTTGTTTATTTTCTTTCTAGAAAATTGTCATGGTTTTTAATATGAAATGAAAAAAATTATACAATACAATACAATTCCACCAGCATGACTCCACACACCTGAAGACACTCTATGCAGCCACTACTTTGTTCTACCAGGTAGAGGTAGAATCTACCTTAACCACCAATGTTGTATTATAGTATTATAAATTTTCACCTTTTTACTGGTTTACAGGCATGGTTTTTATTAGCCATCTTAAAAAAAAAACAGTTTACCAACACTTTTTAACTTACCGTATTACATCTCAACTTTCTCTTTAACTCAGAGTGAATGTGTTGTTCAGAGGACATTCCACTAGTGTAAATACACAATACTGTTTACAGTATACAACTTGTTATACTTTGTCCATAATTAATGTTAACTGACATTCTTGGACCATTTCTCACAGCTAAGACGTCAGTAGAGTCAGCACACTAGTTATTTTGTTTTGTACATATTCAAGAACATTATCTGCAGGGCTAGTCATGACACCAGTATGACCAGTCTGGTCCTGTGGTTAACTCACCAGTTAAACTTCTTTGATTTGAGACTGTTCAACATGTACAGCAGGTAGAATAGCATTTGTTCATAATGTATCCCCTGTCTAAAAGATCCAACAACCACTTTTTAAACCGGTCGGTTCAAAGGGAGTTGGCCCCGCCCCCGTATCCCTGTCAGCCAATAGAAGCGCTCCGTGGATTATCCGCGGTTATAAAGGCTGCGGAGCCAACAGGCGAGCATCAGTCCAACAAGAGAGCTGGTCCAACTGTCCCGGCAGAAACAACAAAGTTCAAGTGATGGACTCCAAACAGACAAAGTACGGCTCAAACGAGAGGACAGACTCCGGGGACGGAGGCTCCGTGCTCAACGGACACTTTGACGGTTTGCTGGTGAAGCGGCCGCCCGGCGGCAGCGGGGGTCAGGTGTCCGCCTCGCCGGAGACGGAGCCCGGCTCGAAGCGAGCGGCCGCCGCGGTGATGGAGAGCTGGAAGGAGGAGCGGACCAGGAGCGTGGAGGACAACGAGATGAGTCTGCCGTCCCTGTCCGCTGCCTACACCACCATCCTGAGAGGACTGGGGGAGGACCCCGAGAGACAGGGACTCCTGAAGACACCCTGGAGGGCGGCCACCGCCATGCAGTTCTTCACCAAGGGCTACCAGGAGAACATCATCGGTGAGTCCAGAGACACCATGAGAGACACCACGAGAGACACCACGAGAGACACCATGAGACACCATGAGACACACCATGAGACACACCATGAGACACCATGAGAGACACCATGAGAGACACCATGAGAGACACCATGAGACACCATGAGACACACCATGAGACACACCATGAGACACCATGAGAGACACCATGAGACACCATGAGAGACACAGAGACACCCAGAGACCCAGAGACACCATGAGACACCATGAGACACCCAGAGACACCATGAGACACCATGAGACACAGAGACACCCAGAGACACCATGAGACACACAGAGACACCATGAGACACCATGAGACACACAGAGACACCCAGAGACAAGAGACACACAGAGACACAGAGACACCCAGAGACACAGAGACACCATGAGACACCATGAG
>JBBPBX010008680.1:46834-61923 GCA_038048925.1 Garcialebias charrua
CTTTTCATTAATGAAAATCTCAAAGTGCTACAAGGAGCAACAGAATTAAATGTCAATAAAACAAATAATAAAACAATTAAAATCAATAACAATATCAGCTAAGATCAAAAGTAGAATCATAACACTTTACATGAAGGGATCCTCAGTTTACAAGAAAAAATAACAAACTTTCAAAATAAACACGTGACAGATCTGTACAAAGTATAATTACACACCAAACATGTACCGTATTCGTCGGCCTATAAGTCGCACTGGAGTATAAGTCGCACCAGCCTAATTATGCCCAATTAAATGGAAAAATCAACGTATAAGTCGCACCAGCCTAATTATGCCCAATTAAATGGAAAAATCAACGTATAAGTCGCACCAGCCTAATTATGCCCAATTAAATGGAAAAATCAACGTATAGGTCGCACCGGCCTATAGGTCGCACAGGCCTATAGGTCGCACAGGCCTATAGGTCGCACAGGCCTATAGGTCGCACCGGCCTATAGGTCGCACAGGCCTTTAGGTCGCACCGCATAGGCCGCTGCGGTGCGACCTATAGGCCTGTGCGACCTATAGGCCGGTGCGGTGCGACCTATAGGCCGGTGCGACCTATAGGTCTCAAGGCCGCACCGGCCTATAGGTCTCACCTCACGTGAACTGGTGTTTTGCCCAAAATGGACTGGCTGCCAAATTGTTTGGAAGGACTTTTGACAAGATTATCACATAAAAACTACAGTATTTTTGTTTGATGTGTCTTAGTTGAACTTTTCATTAATAAATGAACATAATTTTTGTATATTTTGTGTCTTTCACAGTGTTGGGAATGTTACTTCAAAAAAGTAATTAATTATAGTTACTTCGCCCAAAAAGTAACTGAGTTAGAATTACTCACCTATAAAAGTAATTAGTTACCAGGGAAAGTAACTATTGTTTGTTTGGTTGGTTTAAGTTTAGATATATCTACGAATTTTAAGTAGAAATAATTACAGCACCTCAACAGAACATGACTGGTTGACATACTATACTTCAAGTTTTTTCTTCATTGCAAAATACAGGTTAACAAAATAATATAACAATTGTGTTTTCAGCTCTATGTACACCCTGTACTGTTCAAGTGTTTTCTTAGAAATAAAAGTAAACAGTTAAAATAAGTGCTTTGTAGTGTAAAATAAAATCAAACCCTCACACAACTGGTTCTTCAAGAATTTTCTTAAAAACAAAAGAACCATTTTCACAATATGAAGTACTTTTAAAACAGTACTGAAAAGCTGAATTACCTGAGCAGTTGATGCTTCATCAGATCAGATTACGACGGACGTAGACGCTCCGGGACATAATGTACACTTCACATGCACGTTCTTGCCTTTTACCTCAAGGAGAGTAAAGTAATTTCTGTATTTCCACTTTGAAAACGCCAACTTTCCCTCCAGACTCGCCATTGCTGCCAGACTTCTGTTTCAGCAGCGTGTGTGAGCTGAACAACAAAACCGATTGGCTGACCTCTACCTGACACTCTACCTTAGCCAATCAGCATCATCCTTGTTGTTTCGCCCCTCCCTCCCCTCTGCTCCCACGTCTATGCTCCTACCCTCCCTCCCCTCTGCTTCCTCCCCCTCCACCCTCCCTCACCAAGGGGAAAAAACGTAAACAAACAGCACGAGAGCCTGCGCGCGGAAGACTGAAAGTAACGTACCCCCATTTAGTGTTTGTAACGGTAACGGCGTTGTAACGATAGACATAGTAACTACTTAGATTACCCGTTAATGAAAAAAGAACTCCGTTTGTAACGCCGTTTATTTGTAACTCCGTTATTCCCATCACTGGTCTTTCATCATTGATCTTTAAAGATAAACACATAAAAATATATTTTTATTAGCTGACATTACAGTAAAAAACGTGTCTCAGTTTAAAATGATGACAGAAACAGATAGAAACAGAAATATCTAATGGTTGGAGCACTTTGGTCAAACCTCCTGGTATGATGTCAACAGTGTAGGTACTGTAAAGGGTTTCTTAGCGCCCATAGCGGCCGAAACTGGTACTGCACCATTTTTGGAGTTTTTGACCAAAGTCAAATTATGACCAAAATATTGGAAAAATCGACGTATAGGTCGCACCGGCCTATAGGTCGCAGGGCTTGGAAATGTAGGCAAAAAGGTGCGACTTATACGCCAACGAATACGGTAATTCATGATAAAAACTGGCATAAAAAAACTAAACAAGCATGAGGGGAGCTGTTCTGGACAAGTTTAATTTGAAATGATTAATTTACTGTAGGCTGAGCTTACTGACCTTAAACAAATAACTTTGCAGATATTATATATGGTAGTAGCTGAGACTGATCCCCAATAGTTAAGTGAGGTCACGAGAACTTTGACATTTTACCATTAACTTTTGAATCAAGATTTCTAATTCAGTCGGTCTTACAGATGTTGGCTGCAGCTGTGAGTCATTCATGACACAAAATGACTACATCATCAACACTAACGTCTGTTTAAGTAGCTTTAATTCTTTGTGGACTATGAAAAGTTGAACTCAGATTTCTTTATTGTTTCGTAAAGACGTTTGTCATCACGTCTCATCCCATCAGATTTGATACTCGTAAATGTAAAGCTTGAATAAAACTACATTGTGTCATTTTTCATGAGCTTCTTATGACTCAGAAGGGCAATAATCTATAACTACTGTAATGAACTGAAAAGTAGCTTAAAATTGACAAACATCAAACGTATTTGGCTGCTTTGAGCTGTTTTTACTCTTAAAGTCTGTCTTTTCTCATATAAGTCAGTTTCTTAGTGAATAAATGAATTCAGAATCAACATATATCATTGCCAGAATAAAGTTGAGATTATGATAGCTTAAGAATATAACTTTATTGATACGGCAGAAAACTGTTATTATTATTTTATAAATATTAATTATTCTCATAATTGCACATAAATCCTATTAAAACGCACACTGCAAGATGATGTTTTTTTCTGAATTAAATTAGCCTGGCCCTCGCCTTCCTGCACAGCTCCGCTCAATTCTCATTTCCCTTCACTGCACAGTCTGGGACTTTACCCGCCCACAAGGATTTGTCCAGTAGATTTTTGTTCGGACCAATCAGAGAACAGAAGGGGCGGAGTTTTGGACCCTAACCCACGCCCCCACCTGTCCCAGCGCGCAGAGCCCTATAAAAGGCTCTGCCAGCGCTCAGTCAGCGAGCAGCGGCATGTTCTCATTCAAAAGATGCAAAGCGATGCAGATATGTGACACAAATTTATTAATTTCCCCTTCTTAATCCCTTATCTGGAGTTTTCTTTTGGTTTTTGGGCCAAAAGTCAAGTTATCGCTCCCTTCTCCCTCCTCCTCCTCCTCCTCTCCGCTGAGTGCCACCTGTCCCGGCGCGCAGCCAGAGCCAGCGCGCAGCCGCGTTCTCATGCAAAGCGATGCAGATATGTGACACAAATTTATTAATTTCCCCTTCTTAATCCCTTATCTGGAGTTTTCTTTTGGTTTTTTCCCCCAAAAGTTAAGTAATCGCTCCTTCTCCTCCACCCTCCTGCTGAGTAAAATGAGAGAGACAGCAGGCTCAATTCGTTGCTGTAAAATGAACACGGAAATGCCTCAGGTTGTCACGAGAAATAAACTCGGGTTTTAGTTGCTGAGCGAGTCCCATCAGATTTTCTGGTGTTTTGGTGAGCTGGACCAGCGATCCATGGTTTGATTTTATTGTATTAAAACGTTTTATAACATATGATATAAACACAGAATTTGCGCAGCAAGAGAAACGCTGCAGAGGGGGCGGAGCAGTTGTCAGTCAAGTTCAGCTGCTGAACTTCAGCAGAGGGGGGTGGCTGAGGGGAGGGAGCAGAATGGTTTCCCTGTTCAAATTATCCAATGGTTTTGTTCCTAATCAGAGGCCAACGCCTCCAGCAAGAAACGGTTTTCAATGGGAAAATTCCAGACCCTTGTGTGAAGCGAAGTGAAGCACAGGGTATGGTTTCAACCAGGCTAGAATTAAATCATTAGGACCTTGTTTTTCTCCTGGTTAAGATGCTTTTGCTCATCAAATCTTCTGAGTAGAACACATTCACAGTCATCTTGAGTTGTGGTATGAGTGAAGAATGACGTGAGCATTAGGACATAAATACAATTTGTAGATCTGAAAAATTAAATCTATTGCTGGTCCATTTCTCTGCAATGTTTCTGGAGCTTGTTTGAGGGTTTTGTGTTTGAACGTTCTTCCACTCGATGCGTTGCTTGTGCTGAGTCACGTTCGTTTAGGAGGAAGCCTGGGGTCGTCAGGTCCACATGGGCTGGTTCTCCTGTTCGACGAGGCTCTGGAGTGGCTGGAGTTGGGGATCTGCCCCTCTAGAGATGCATCTGGACGTAGTTTTGTTGTCGTTACTTGTTGTGTGCATCATGAGACCGTTAAAAAAAAGGAATGCAGTGTGGGGCACCAGGAGAAGAGGCAAATCTTGTTTTGACGTAGATTGTTACGTGAACATTTGGTTACACTCCTCTTGGCCCTGGATCATATTCATAGACAATGATGGTAGAAGTGGAGATATCCCGCCTTTCTTCTGATAGGCTCTTCCAGGAACCTCCCACCTGATTGTTGCAAAGCAGGAAGACGATGAAAAACACAGAGAAAGCGATGGATGCAGATGTTGAAGAGAAGTGTTGCAGGGTTTGCTCAGAGCGTTCACGTGTTTTGCTCGTGCATGGTCACAGGTTCAGCTTCATCACCTGAGCTTCAAATCCTCTTGTTGTCGACCGCATGACAAGCAGGAGCCCAGGAGGGGGGGCGAGGGTCTTAAACAACACACATGAGGCCTCTCTTACTGATTATCCACTGACGACTGCACAAAGGCCTTTGACAAATTGTTGAGAAGTTGTTTTTTTATTAGCTAGCGGAGGACAAACGGCCAAGATGAGTTTAACAAAAAGCAATCTTTTGTTAGCCGAGTTCTTAAAATTAATAAACAAACTTTTACAAAAACATATTTTTATTAGAGAAATTGCTCTAATTGAATTTTTAAACCTTGTTAAATTATCTCAGAAGAGCAAAGATCACTCACTTCCAAAAAGATAATGTAAAAATCTCTAATGAGCCACCTGATGGATGTAATGACACTCGTATAAATTATATTTTAAATAACTTATATTTACAATTAATAAAAATAACCAGTCCGCGTTATTTATCAAAACTGCTAATTGACCTTAAAAAGACACAAATGTCTGTAAGACTTTCACTTTTACTGATACTGAGGTCAAATTAAAAGTGGTAGTAGCTGAGAGTTTTCCTCAACTCATACTCAAAGAACTACTGTAGTTGCTCTGAACTTTGGCAATAACTATCTACCTGTTAGCAAAATATTTCATCAACCACTGGCCAAAACTTTAATGAAACTTTAGAAACTTTTCTTTTGATTTATATCTATAACTGACTACCTTTCAGAGTCAGCTCCATTAAAGATGGCTGCCACAGCCGATCAGTCAACACAAAAGGCTGCATCCTTATGAAGTTTGTAGTAGTACCTGAGAGTCATCCCCAACATGTAGTTTGAGTGCAAACAGATGGTACACAGTAAAAACCTCATGTTTAGGACTTTAATAGACCCGTAACAGATGTTAGACATTAGTGTCTCCTGAACCAAAGTATGCGAGGCTCACTTTCATTTCCTGAATCAAAACAACACATATTTAACAAATTGAGTTCTTTTTTTTCTGTAGATAAATGTTGCATGTTTGTTTTGTTGTCGTCTTTACGAAGTTGTGTCTCGTAAAAACAGTTTGAGCTAATTAAATCAGAGAAATGGACCCCTACCGCATTCATTCATAAGGGTATTTTTAGTTTAAGTTTTTAAAACCATTACGTTCAGAAGGCACATAATAATTCCAATAAGATTCACATGTGACCTGACCTGTGACAGCTCAACCTCTACGCTGAATGAACTGAATGAGTTCTTCGCTCGGTTTGAGGCAAGTAACAGCACACCTGCACATAAAATCCCCCCCCTCTCCTGATGGCCAGGTGCTGGCGCTGTCCTCAGACAGCGTAAGGCGATCATTTATCAAGATTAACGCCCGGAAGGCCTCTGGTCCTGACAACATACCTGGTCGTGTGCTGAAGGACTGTGCAGGGGAACTCGCAGCGGTCTTCACGGACATCTTTAACATCTCACTGAGCCAGGCCATCGTCCCCACCTGTTTCAAAGCCACCACCATCATCCCTGTCCCAAAGAAGGCAATGCCCGCATGCCTCAATGACTATCGCCCAGTAGCACTCACCCCCATCCTGATGAAGTGCTTTGAACGGCTAGTCATGAAAAGCATCACATCTGTCCTCCCTGCCTCCCTGGATCCCTTCCAATTTGCATACCGACCTAATCGCTCAACCGACGATGCCATCTCCTCTGCCCTCCACACAGCTCTCACACATCTGGACACGAAGGACTCTTATGTTAGAATGCTGTTCATCGACTTCAGCTCGGCATTCAACACCATCATCCCCCAACAGCTCATCCATAAACTGGACAGTCTGGGGCTGAACACCTCAATGTGTAACTGGCTGCTAGACTTCCTGACCGGGAGACCACAGACAGTACGGATCGGGAGTAACACATCTAGCACCATCACATTGAACACAGGGGCCCCACAAGGATGTGTGCTGAGCCCCCTTCTATTCACCCTGCTAACACACGACTGCACACCATCGTACAGCTCCAACCACTTCATCAAGTTTGCGGACGACACAACAGTGGTAGGTCTCATCAGCAACAACGATGAGACGGACTACAGGAACGAGGTGAGCCGCTTGGCCTTGTGGTGCGGACACAACAATCTCACTCTCAACGTGGAGAAGACAAAGGAGATTGTCGTGGACTTCAGGAAGAGGGATGCACAACATGCCCCTCTGACCATCAACAGCACCGCAGTGGAGAGAGTGGACAGCACCAAGTTCCTGGGAGTGCACGTCTCAAAGGACCTGTCCTGGAGCAGGAACACTGCATCACTGGCCAAGAAGGCTCACCAGCGCCTCTACTTTCTCCGCAAGCTGAAAAGGGCTGGAGCTTCAACCTCCATCATGTGCACCTTCTACAGAGGTGCCATAGAAAGTGTCCTGACCAGCTGCATCACTGTGTGGTTTGGTGCATGCACTGCATCCTGCCGCAAGAGCCTCCAGCGCATCGTGAAAGCAGCTGAGAAGATCGTCGGCACCTCCTTGCCCTCACTGCAGGACTTACACAGCAAACGCCTCACTCGGAAAGCCCACTGCATGGCAGGTGATCCCACACACCCACTACACAGCCGCTTTAGACTGCTGCCATCAGGGAGGAGACTGAGGAGTCTCCAGGCTCGTACCAGCAGACTGAGAGACAGCTCTGTTCATCAGGCAGTCAGAATGCTAAACACTCTGCCTGCTCTGCCTCCCCTCCCATTTGAACTGCCTTAACACAAAAAACTTTCTCACACATTACCACACAACACAAAGATTTTAACACTGGACTCTGTGTCATCAAACGGGTTATTCACTAAACTCTCGGTCATGTGTTCATTCAGTTTGCACTACTTCTCATATTTGCACTAATGTTTGTATTACATTACTGCCTATAGTCATACTACTGTTTACATTTATTAATACTGTTTACATTTATTACTACTGCTTTACATTTATTACTACTGTTTACATTTACACTACTTTTATCTACACTACTGCAGATACATATACAGCATTCTCTGACTAGCCTTATCTAAGGATGCCAAATGTGCCTTATGTGCCTTACTTCATATGCCACTTTGCCTCTATACCAACATCAACTACCTCATACATATACTGTGTACATTAACTTATATGCTGCTGTGCCACTCTTTGCAAATGTCAATGCTAGAAACTTCAGTTTATTTTATAGATATATCGTTTTATACTTTTTATACTACTATGCAAAAACTCAGGACAGTATTACACTTTTATTATTTCATTTTATGCTTATGTTCATTGGGTGTTTGGTGTTTTAGGGGTGTTTGGTGTTTCAGTGTTGGTGTAAATTTTCATACTTTTATACTATTATGAAAAAACTCAGGACAGTGTTACACTTTTTTACTATTTTATGCTTATGTTTATTAAATGTTTTAGTGTTTAGTGTTTAGATGGTTACTGTTGCACCGAGGGACTGAGAGAAACGCAATTTCGGTCCTGTGTATGTCCTGTACATATTGCAGTTCTGACAATAAAGTTGACTTTGACTTTGACATGTGAGCGATCTAAGACACAAACAATAGGCCTACCGTGTTGGAGGAACTGTACCGTTGCATGAATCCTCTTTGTCTTTAGCTTTTGTATTCGGTTCTGATTGATAATGAAGTGTGCAATAATAGACTGGTTATTACTGATGCATGTTTTAATTTAGTGTCAAAACAAATGGACAAATGCTAAATGGACTGTTTTATACAGCTCTTTTTTTAATGGGAATAATGGCAAATTACTGCCTTTGAAATAAAATCTGACTTGACTAGATCTCTACAAAGGTAATCTGAATCTGTAGAGACTAATCAGTGCTTTAGATTGCATTCATACAACGATGGGACACATCAGAGGGCTTCAGTGTCTTGCCCAGGGACACTTCAGCATGTGACTGCTGGTGGAATCAAACCCCCAACTCTCCCACTGAAGGATGACTGCTCTAACCACTCAGCCACAAAAGTAGTAAATAGAAAATGAAGAAGAAAGAACCTAAAGCAACAAGTTTAAAATGTTTTTACAGCATTTATTTCAATATTATTTCATTTATTGAAAATTTAACTTCACTGAAAGTTTCACAATATGATGTTTGACTGTGATAAAAATTAAATTCAATAATAGTTTTGGATCAAAAAGTTTTGAATGCTATGAAAGGAGTGATTCTACGTTGGTGGAATCACTATCTTTACATTTTGAATTTATGAGAGGAGTTTCTTCTCTGGTAAGTTTCTTAAATATCGTCCTTTGGAAGGCATAGTTAACAGTGTTTGAGCATTCATTCCACAACGTGGCGTCAAACTACACTTGGCAATCAGTTAACCAACAACAATCACAACAGAACAACTTGGACTTCAGTCTACGCTGGACAATCTCTTTAAGAGTTGGAGCCCAACAAGGTTAGGGATTATGCATATTGATTATGTTGATGCTTGTTATCATTAGTTCATCTCACCCCTGGCGTTCAAAGTTGAAAACAAGCTTTAGATAAAACAAACTTGTCTAAAATCAAAAAAAGGTGTTCAATAAGAAACAACTGGACTTTATTTGTAGCAGAAGACGTTTCGCCCTTCATCCAAAAGGCTTTCTCAATTCCTTTTGGATGAAGGGCGAAATGTCTTCTGCTACAAATAAAGTCCAGTTGTTTCTTATTGAACACCTTTTTTTGATTTTATCATGTCCTGGATGACTGAGAATCTTCACCAGCAAACTTGTCTAAAGTTTTGAAATGACTGGAGTCGTCTGCATCATTTGACTGGTTCTTGCAATTTCTTAATATACTGAAAATGTAAACAAACAAGACCAGTAGTGAAGAAGTACCCCAAAACAAAGGCCTCAAGCACAGAGTCCACAGTCGACCAAGCGTAGGACAAGGTCATTGGAATTCTGTTTGGAGACTTGCTTTTTCTGAGAACCTCATCAGGAGCTATGTTAATGGTTTTTGCACCTTTGTTCTGGATCTGCTCAACTGTAGTCCAGTTTGAAGGAGTACTGTATGTATTAAAAACGTAGGAACGTCTATGTCACAGTAATTCTGTTCTGGTTCGGTATCACTAAGGAGCCCTCGCTGATGTAGACAATATTTCTAGGGGATTTCCCTAAGAATTTTAGTTTGCTGTAGATTTAGTTGTCTTCTGTAGTTCCCTCACATGGCGTGTGGTAGTAGATGAGATACCAGAAGAAACTGGATTCAATAGTGTACCAAGGGCAGTAGCCACTAATTGCAGACTGAACTCTGCAAAAAGGCCTTTTCCTACTCAGCTCCTGGAACCTGGAACACCTTGCAACAGGAACTGAAGCCGTCCACCTTAATTTATTTAGGGGATTTCAAACATATGATAAAGTTAATAGAAACATCAAAGCAAATATGTTCTTGTTTTTAGTATTTTACCTTGTTTTACAGCACTTTGATTTATTGTTTTTTTTTACACTATTTTAACTTTGCACTATTGCACTATTTTAACTGCATTTTTATTGCACTTGGTTGTTTCTGTACTTTATGTTATTTGTCTAAAACAGGTCTCTCTTGTAAATTAGTCCTCTTGGCTCAATAAGACTAACGTGTTAAAGGTTGAATGAATGAAAAACTAAATATTTCTTCTTGGAAACAATTTACTATTTTTTGTACCAACAAATTCAAGTTAGGGTTAGTGTGAATTTCTGCAGTTGCTCTAGCTAGGTGAAATGTCTATTTCTGCATGTCAGATGATTTCTTTAATTCATCTGCGGCCTTCTGCAGGAGTGACGTTGTTGATGGTGGATGGTGGCGGACTGTCTCACAACTACTCTTTGAGTGTGTAAGCGACAGTCGATTAGTAGACCTGGTTGATCTTTAAGAATGATTAACACGTCTGGCTCGATTGCAACAATCTTGAAAAACGTTAAGGTATTGAAACCAAAAAGGTTCATGATGATTGTTAGCAGAATTGTAAGCAACGTTTTCTTAAAAATTAAATGGGGGAGAGGGGATTAAAAACACAACATTTAAAATGTCTCATCTTGTCTGTAGCCTCGTTCACAATATGCCTCAGTCTGGGACTAATGGAACGTCCACACCTGATGGTACATCCAGACCGAACAGCGTTTCAACTTCAAAAAAGCTCGTCACGCACGCAAGTGGACGCACTGGACCCACAGTGGTGTCCAGACCAGAACGCGAAGCTGCGGCGGTGTGGCGGCGGGGGGTGTGGGAGGAGCTTACCGGTATACCGAGTTCCTCACTGCACTCCGCCAGGCAAGGAGCTTTTTATTTCTGTCTCTGTAGAGCAGACTTGACTGGTCGTGAAGGACTTGTCGCGAACACACAGCTACAATGAGTTTCTCTTCCATAGTACACGACTTCGCAGGTTTTTTCTGTGTCCCACAAACAATACGTCACATAGTTGTGTAATACCCCCGTCCCCTCGTTTCCGCGTCACATAGGGACTCTCCCCCTCTCTCCTCCCCCCGACTCTCCCTGATCAACCAATCAGGGAGAGTTGAACGGCGTTTGAACGTTTGAACGGCGAAATCTTCAGCGTGTTGGAAGCTTGCTTTGGAGGCTGACGCGGGTTCACATGCACGGAAAACACTTTCCAGCACGCTCAACACGCACGTGACGTGACGCCCGACGCCAAGACGCGCCTGGAGGCGCGTCCCCCATTGACTTTGCATGTAAACCGGACGCTCCTGAAGTTGAAAACGCGTTCGGTCTGGATGTACCATGAGATACGTTCTGGCCTCCTTGGTCCATTCAGAAGACACACTGAGGCATTGGGTTGGAGACATCCTTCTTCTGGTGTGCCTTTGTAGCTGAGTGAGGTACAGGGCCACACTTTGAAGAAGGACAAAAACAAACTGCATAGCTGCAGCTCAGTACAGTAATGTGATGAACTGAAGACATTAGTTGATAACTCCTGCTTGTGGGATTAACAACAACAAGAAGCAGATTTGTTACTGAGGGAATACTGATGTTGTACATCAACTTTGTAGTTAGTTTGAAACTGGATTGCTAAAATGAGTTAATTAATTCTAGTAAATGACACGAGAGAGACGTCTGACACACTCAATGCGTCACACATAACACAGCACATGCTTCAGCACAGCAGAGTTGTGCTCCACGCCTCTTTTGTTTCCGCTTGGCCCGCTTAATTTCTGAACGCTCACAACTGAGCGGGACATGGCGGCTTCATCTGTGATTTATGAAAGACTAGAGAAAGTTTAAAGGAAGAGACCAGTGTGGCCATTTCACGGAACTGTCGTCTGAGCCTTATGCAGATGAGTTTGTCAGGTGAGAGCAGCAGCATTCTTAACATTCTTTGTAATCAATGACGTCTTCACATATTCCAGGCCAGTAGGTGACATATTTCAAAGTGTTGACATCTTTGTGACTGGCAGAGTATGGGGTGCCGTTTGTAAAGTTGCACAGTCAAAAATTATCATCATTTTGGTTTATTTAGCTTTTAATAAGATTTTTTTTTCCAAGTCATATTTTCACCGTTATTCATACATTTATAAATGTCATAGTTCCCAACTAAATATTTAATTTACAAGTTAAATAAAATGTTAAATTTATACCTAAATATTTGGTCAGTAAACTAAACATTTAGGTATAAATTAAATATTTAATTTACACTTAAATGTTTAGTTTCCTAACTAAATATTTAATTTATACCTAAATATTTAGTTATTAAATTAAATATTTAATTTGCTAAATAAATATTTAGCTCTAAATATATATTTTACAAACTAAACAATTTCCAAAATATATATTTAATTTGCTAACTAAATATTTATCTTGGACCTAAATATTGCTAGTTAAATATTTAAGTTGTTAGCTAAACATTTAACTTGCTACCTAAATGTTTAACTTGCAGAGCTAAATATTTAGTTAATATGCAAATTCCTTGCCAGAAAAAGGAAGGGTACTGTCAAAATAAAAGCCGAACCCATGTAACATAACATACGGGGCGGGTTCTGTGTTTGCTGTGGACAACTTAAAGAGTAACTTACCTCACCGTCAGAAGATAGCTCCGCCCCCATACCAGATTCAAAAAATGCATCAAAATGGGTGTGTCGAGAGACGAGGGGAGGAGTTGGGGGGTTATGCTGCGTTCACGCCCCCTCCAGCAACAAACTAAAACTCTAGCAAACAACTTAAACAAGCAACAACAAAGAATTATGTAGATGTATTTATCTATTCTCACCCGATCTATCCAAAACAAAAGGCTTAAAAAAAATGAAAATAATACCACAAGGTGTTCTGTGACCGGGGATTGAACCTTGGTCTTTTGGATCCCAAACCTGCTCCTCTGCCCCACCTTGGCATTCATGCATCATTTGTCCGTCCCACAATAAGAAAACAAATACAACCAAATAGTTTTAGAACGCTGGAGTTCAATTAATAGATTTTGATGAAGTGAAAAGTATTCTTAAAATAAATAAGTTAGAATATACAAATAACTATAGTGCCATTCCAAAAACTATAATATGCTTTGTTGCAGTACTTTTCCGGAGTGCAATGTACCACTTCCATATAAGGTATGAACTGCAGCGAGGACCTTCTCATCTCTGCAGGGGATTGGCTCTGCTTGAACCACTTTTGTGACGACAGAGTGTACAAGACATGTCGGAGTGAATAGTTCTTGACCAATTGTTACGGCCCATACCATACAGGGACACGAGACACAGAGAAGATAGTAAAAATAAATAAAGTGTTTATTTTTGGCTCTCTGAGTCTATGTCCCAAAAAAAAAAAGGAAAATGTTGGACCTCTCCAATCCAGCTTCTGGACTATTAATAAGAAAAAAACTTCAAGTCCAACAGGTCACTCACGGCTCCGGTCCTCAGCACCCAGGTTCTCACGACAGCATGTCTCACTCCAGTCTCCCACAACACGACAGCAGGTCATCAGCTTCCTCTTCTCACAACACGACAGCAGGTCTCACGGCTTCATGGCTTCATCTCACAACATCGGCTTCATCTCACAACGTCGGCTTCATCTCACAGCGTCGGCTTCATCTCACAGCGTCGGCTTCATCTCACAGCGTCGGCTTCATCTCACAGCGTCGGCTTCATCTCACAGCGTCGGCTTCATCTCACAGCGTCGGCTTCATCTCTCAACATCGGCTCCTCACTCAGTGCTGCTGCTGTAGACCTCTGTTCAGCTTCTCCTGCATCAGGTCTGCTGTTTCTTCATCAGGCCTGATGCTCCTTCATCCCAGACTGTTGCAGCTGCTTGGATCAGCTGCTCCTTCATCTGCATCTGGTTCTGGGGCTGCTGGGACCTCAGCTCCTCATGCAGCATGGATCTCCTCTGCTTGCTTCAACCCCTCTCTGCTGTGTGGCTTGGACCTAATATGGAGAGAGGGAGCAACTACCTCCACCTGCAGCAGGTTAATGAGCACCAGCTGCAGTCAATTAGGCTCCTACAGCCTCTAAACATCTCATGCCTCTGCTCAAAACCTCTAAATAATATTGTGTCCTGACTAAAATAAATTATATGCCTAGGGCATGTAACACCAATAAGAAAATTAGGCTGCAATACAACAGTTCAACCCATAGGATTAGTGAAAACACGCTTTTAGACCAAATATTGTCGATTTAAACTAATACGCACAAATATATGAAAATTAACACAGACATAGTGCTATACATCATTTTAGACACATTCTAGGGAGTTTATCAGTTAAAAAAAGTTAATTTTGAGGTAAGTTCCTCTTTAATAAGTTTTGTCGATGGCTGTTTCTGCTGGTTATAAGATGATCCAACCGGGCAGCTGGTTCGGTAAAGTGCAGTTTTAACTTAATCCCCAAAATCATCAAATGTGAAGGAGCAGACTTCGTCCACTCTGGAAAGTAAACATCACCCACATGGATCTGCTGTCGAAGATGTGAGTAACTGCTCCGATCACTTTTTTTCCTCCACTAAACAAATAATTATGTATCAATCATTTTGTGAAACAATGTCTGAATAATGTCAGAGTAAACTGTGTGTTGGAACAGCTGTGTTCTGGTTTTAGCAGTTAGCTTCTATGGTTAGCTTAGCCATGCTAAGCTGTGCTAACACTGTGAACACATTAACTGCTGTGGGTTCTAGTCCGTATCAGAGCGTGGGCTGGTTTTATTTGGAGGCTGCATGTCAATACAGTATCTTGTTTAAACCTTTGTTACATCCAAATGAGACTTAAATCTTTTTTTCAAGACAGATAGACATACGCACGCGTGCATATTAACTACGTGCATGCGACTTTACATGCTGAATGGGCAGCACACATGGCACCATAAAACCACAAAGCACACTTAAAATACATCATCATGGGAAATATAAGAATAAAAATAACTGAGAAAACATGCACGTAAAGCTAAAATTGCACTAAAATATGATGAAATATCAG
>JBBPBX010008681.1:0-15000 GCA_038048925.1 Garcialebias charrua
GCTGGTTTTACATTTAGATTTCTGTAATCGGCTGTTTTCAATAGAGCCTAAATGGGTTTTCTCTCACTTGTGACCTTAAATAAACTCATCTGATGAAATGACTAACGCATTGTGTAATTTATTGTCAGACTTCTTATTGCCACAAATATTTCAAAATTTAAAGGTTCTTGGAAGACTGCCTAGTGCATTTCATAGCAGGGGTCTGGACAACATTTTTTATCATTTTATGATGAGAAGCAAGAAATGTGTACCGGTAGTTGTTTTGATCAAACCTCAAAGCTTATGCTTTGCAAAATTTAATCAGTGTTGTAATGTAACAAGGTACAAATACTTTGTTACTGTACGGAAGTAGAATTTTGATGTATCTTTATTTTACTTTGTTATTTACATTTCTAGCGGCTTTCGCTTTTACTTCACTACATTTCCTCAATAAAATGTGTACTTTTACTTCACTACATTTTCCTTAACCATCTTAGTTACTCGTTCCTACAATATAAAATTAGAAGAAATCTGATTGGGCGATGCCTGTTTGTTCTCCCAGTCTGTGACTTCATGCGGCCCCTTCTCTCTCCCTCACTGACACTCTCAGAGCCCTTTCATAAATCAGATCCGCGCTATTCCCGCACAGACCAGTCCGGCTTTAACCCTCCTCAGGTCATTCATAAGACAACAGGTGAAGGCGGACAGGTCCCGCTCTCAAAAACGTGTTCAGAAATGAAGCCGGAGCGCGGGTCCAAAAGAGGCGGAGCTGAGTTGAACTGGACCGCGACGTATTTATTGTGGGACAGATCAGACGTGTACAAGTTGTCGTGTCATTTTTAATTTTTCCTCTGTAATAAATGTACAACTCCCTGACGTCTCCCTCCCTCCCCCTGTGCGCGCACACTGGAGGGAGCGGATGTCACTCACAGCGGACACACACACACACACACAGCGCGCGCGCACACACACACACACACAGCGGAGCTGTGTCCCTCGATCAGCGCGCGCGCACATATACACATACACACACACAGCGGACTGTGTAAACGTTTTCAAGACCCCAAATAGAACCTAATCCAACTCACACACACACACACAGCGGAGCTGTGTCCCTCGATCAGCGCGCGCGCACATATACACATACACACACACACACACACAGCGGACTGTGTAAACGTTTTCAAGACCCCAAATAGAACCTAATCCAACTCACACACACACACACAGCGCCACTAGAGAGAGAGATGGGGAAAAAAAAGCGAAACTAGCTTATACAGTCGTTTCGTGTCATTTTTAATATTCGCTTGTTAATAAATCTGCTGTTGATTAATCCTGCGGTCGCACACACTGATGTCATCTGTATTCTGAGCGCGGATAGCGCGTCTTGCATTCAGAAGTGGCTCTGCCCGGCTCGGATCCGGATTTAACACTACCTCTGCTCGCGTATCAGGGGCGGATCAGAGGTGAGTCAAATCAACTCGCCAATCCGCGTTTTTTTTTTTATGAATGCTCGTTGGAGGACTGAACACGCATCAAACCCGGACTGAACCGTCTTATGAAAGGGGCTTCAGTCACAAACCCAGCCTCTCCCCTGTTGCTCGTGTGAAAACTGCAGCTCCCATTGTGAACAAGCTAGATGCATATGCAGATATCAATCGTTACAATAGGTCTTTGTTGACTCACAGTGGAGACACTGAAAATTCCTGATATGTATGAAATTGACAGTAGCTGCTAAAAAGGAGAGTTTTGGTGTTCTCCAGGACATTAACTGTTTAGAGCGGCAAGGTATGAAGTTTCCGGGCCACTAGTCTTCCTATTAACGAACACGGAGACAGATATCCAGTTTAGGGTCATTTATTTGCTGTGTTTCTTCTGGTATTTACACACAGCAGTAAACCAGTAAAGCACAAACAAGCTTGAACAACAAGGCTCCATCTGTGTCAGGAGAGAGAGAGAGAGAGAGAGAGAAAAAACTCCAACTGAGCTCTGCACTTTACACAGAGTGGTGCGTTAACTTCACTAGCGTTGGAACAGCCAAGGTACATTCAAGAGCATAGGAACTATTAAATTCAGAAAGAAACAAGCCGTAACCAAACAGAACCGCGCTCCGTAAACAAGCCAACTACACAACCCTGACTACACAACCCTGTCGGCTTTCTAACAGCTTTGTTAATAAAAGCTAATAAAGGTTAATAAAGGTTGAATGAATATATTTAATTAGAATCAGACTTTTTAAAGATCAATCTTTTATAGTTGAGTTCAAACTTTCCAAGTTTTTGTCACTGGATATTGCACCCAATAAATGTTGTTTTGGAAATTCCAACATTTAATACTCTTACTTCAAGTGCATTTTATATGAGGAATTTACTTTTGATACTCAAGTACATTAAAAGTCAGATACTTTAAGATGTTTACTTAAGTAATCATTTTTAAGGAGACTTTAACTTTTACCAAAGTAATTTTATGGAAAGATACGTGTACTTTCACTGAAGTGTCACTTTGAGGTATTTTATACAACAATGAATTTAATGCAATATCAAAAGATATCACCCTCAAGATACGTGTTGCAGATGACTTTCATCAACGAGTTTGAACTCAATATCTGGAGAATTGACAGAGTTATGGTTGTTTATGTGGCGGCTAATGTTGATCAGTTGTGGTGGCCATCTTCGATTAAGTTTTATTTTATTTATAAAATTTGTTCATTTAAAAAAAATCCCATAAACAATAACGTACAAAATATTAAATAAAATAAAAGGTAGCAGAAAGAAGAAAAAATCTTATTACAGTATATCTGCCCCTTTTTTTTTATCAAACAATCGGTTCAAACAATAATAATCTTCCAGTAACAGAACAAAATGAATAACTCTTTCTAATTTTCTAACTAATACAATGCACATTACGCTACTTCATATATATATTTTTAACAATTCAGTTTTGCTCATTTTCTTAAATGTACACATTGACTTGGCATTTTTAACTTCATTCTCCAAACCATTCCATAATCTAATTCCCTGGATTGAGGTAGACCGTCCCTTCAAACTAGTTCTGAATTTTGGTTTTACAAATATCTTTGTCCCCTTAAGATTATAGCAACTTTGTATTTTAACTAAATGTATTTGGATATTTAAAGGTAATATGTTATTCTGAGCCCTATATATAACTGATAAAATATTATAATCTACCAAATCATGGAACTTTAATAACTTCAGTTGATAAAATAGTGTACTTGATGGATGACAGTAATGTTTTCTGGTGATCATTTATAGATCTTGTTTGTCCAAAGGTCGATGCGATACAGTATTCTGAGCATTGCCCACCTTCACTTTTCAACATGAATTACCTCAGAACTGGGATGATGGTGGTCTGAGGAGACGTGTTGGATTTTCCAATGTCAGAGCGGTTCCTTATCTCCAGGTACGTCATAAATTTCGACGAATGGATGCCGTTCATGTTTTCCGTCCAGTTTTCCGCCGTCTGCCTTCAATGGACGTAAAGGAGAAGTTTCCAGATGTTAAAGTTTTAAGTTCCATCTAACATAGGATAAAATCAGAAAAACTATTTTGGACTTTTAGAACCTTTTCTCTCTCTTTTGTATTTAATCCTGTCTTGGCTACAATAAAAAATATATATATTTTAGTGCAAAGTTGACTCACTCGTGCTGGTATAAGGTGAAATTAGCTTTGTCCCAGCTTGTGATGATTTCTTTCTGACACCATTCACCGCTGCTTTCCTCGACCTTGTTCATCGTAAATGTGACATTATCGCAGTGGTCGCCACAAAGCCACGAATTAACTTCTTCGCACGAGCTGAAGCTCAGCTTAAGGTTCTCGATCCCCTGTTGTTTAAAGCGTAGAGGTGTCACAGAAACAATCAAAACACAAAAAATAACAACGCCAAAAGAATCTCCACTTACATGGAACGCACCTTCCCGAAAGTCCTTCGTGTCGTAGGAATACACATAGCCATAAAAACCAGCTTGCGTCCCGCCAACCAGCAGCAGCTGCAGAACGAAGGCCAACATGTTGAGTCAATGTTTCTGCATGAAAAGCACTGAATTTAAAAAAAAACAAGAGCATTTAGACGCTCTTAAATGGCCTCTCATCCACTCCCTGTACTTTACTCACTGACCCACCAACACACGATTATTCGGTGTCCATTTGCACAAAAGAGCAGGAATTTACCCGGTATGAGGAAATGTCTTCGGGCTGTGAGACAATGATCTGAGATTTGAGGGGAAAAGGCTGAACAACAGGTAATGCTGCGTTCCAGTTGCCTCGGAGGTCGAAATTACCAACCTGGAATGACGTCACCACCGAGTTAAATGCGTTCCGGTTAGCTTGTCGGCACGATGACGAAAACAAGATGGACGCCCGCTACGAAGCTGTTGTTGTTCTTGCTTTGTTGGATTATAAAAAGGTTTCCAGACCAGCAGCGAAGTTGAAAAGCAATTCTGAGGCTCTTGAAATGTTAACCAGGTATGTTGTTTTAACCAGTAGTTTTTATTTATTTATAAATAAGCTTATTTTTGTTAATTATGGTCTTGAGGCTCTTACATCTACTTTATAGTTTTAATTCGATCTCTTTTAGGATTATAGCAGCAGTACAGAAGTTATCATTAGATAAATAAAGTCAGAAAGTGCTGAACATTGTTTTTCTTTTCTTTTTACTACCTCAAACCATTAGCAGACGTTTTTATGGTTTATTGTTAAAATTGTTATTAAACTTCAATCAATCAAAACTTTATTTCAGACTCATATGGTCCATAGTAACAAAACAATTTAATTTCTTTGTATTTTAGGATGCTGCTGATACACACAAACCTACGGACACATGGAATAATCATGAAGACTATGGGAGGTGATGCTGAACATGGATGACAACAAGTTTGTGCGTCATTTCAGAGTCAACAAGACCCAGTTCACATCTGTAATGATGCAGCTGCAGGAGAAAGGCATAAGGAAGGAGCACTGTCAAGGTGCAGCACCAGTCCCTGTAGAAAAGAAGGTCCTGATGTTCCTGTGGTACATGGCCAACCAGAACAGCTTCAGGGAGATGTCTGACAAATTTGATGTCTCGCAGTCCTCAGCGCACAGGATCATCATGGAAGTACTGAAGGCCATTTTGCACAATGGGACACACCTTCATCACCTTCATCCCCTGGCCTAACGAATTGATGTGGTGATGATTGTCATCATGGCAGTCTGCCTTCTGCAAAACCTCTGCATTGGGGCTTCACCAGTGTGTCAGGATCACCCATACAGCTGTCCAAGGCAGGATGAAAATGACTAAATTACTCTTTACTGTGATGTGTGGATGCTGTACTTGTATTAGCTTGTCATAACTTGTCAAAAAATGTTCTAGTGTTGTTATAGTGCTGTTTTGATTAAATGTGTTTATCTGACATGCCACTCTCTCGCTGTCATTTATATCTGTGTGGATAAACCACGCCATAAACATAAGCTGGTATAGGTAAACACATTTTACAGCTTCAAAAACCAGCTGCAAAACTTAGTTTCCCACAACAATAACACCTGCTTAAAAGTCAGTGCTTAAATAAAGCATTTCTATGTACCGGTAGTAATTTTAAAACTGCCCGATGAGAACATGAGAGCACTAGTTTCTCTGCAAGTACATCGGTTTCCAAAAATATTGATGAAAAACTGCAGTGCATCATGACAAATTGTCGTGTTTTGAATACCAGAGGTGTTCCTCTTTTACACTGAATTTACTTTCATTCTAAGTAGTTTCTTTTCATTACCTGCTTTCCTTTATTCTACTGAAAAACCACACTTATTGTGAAGTAAGACAAGAATTTGTGCATTTGTTATTTCAAATTGTTTTTAATAACGTATGACAACAAGGCACAGGTAACCTGCTGTAGAGTCGTTGAGTTGCAGTAACTGGACTTGTATAGTTCAATTTTCATCAATAAAATATGTCAAGGAGTCACCATTCCTCTGGAACAAGGGACCAGGGAAACAGGTTTGTCTGCTCGGGTCCAGGAACATGTTCATCTCCATGTTGACATAAACTGCAAAGAAATATACACATGGTTAACAACAAATCCCAGATGACAGTAACTCACAAAACTAACCCACAATAATAATTATAAATAAGGTCGATTTTCACTCTCTCTCTCACACACACACACACAGACACACACAGCTGTGGATTGACAGGATGGTTTGGGTTTCAAGTTTGCATTTTTTTTTTAAACTAAATAATTGATTCTGTTAAACTGGATTCCCACCCTGACAAGCCAAGATAAATCTTGATAGACCTTTTAAAAACAGTTTATGGTGCAAAACATTAGTTTACTAGCTAAAAACACATGTAAAGGTGAACAAAGAACATGTTGCAGGCCTCCTACGCAGTTACATCAACACGACAATCACGTTCTTTAGAAAACACAAACAGCTTAGAAACACCCTCTAATTATTAGGCGACATATCGTACAATAATCACTGTAAAGTACGAAATGTGTTACTGAGTTAATGATAAACAATGAACGCTGAACAGCTAAAACGAGTACAGTACTGTGCTATGCCGCCTCACAGCCGTTTAGCGAGCCGTTGTCGACGCACAGAGGCTGTTTAAACATATCATTATCATTACTGTAAAGAACTACAGTGCCTGAATGCGTTAATGTGAAGTTACGGCTGAGTAAACCACAAAGAACAGCGAAAAAGAGTAAAAAGTAACTCTTTCACTCACTGTTGATGCGAGGAGCAGCCATCTTGAAACGATGATCTCGGCGAACTCGGGTACGGTGCAGCGAGACCGAGTCCACGAGTTGTAATTACGACCTGAGGGGGCGTTCCAGTTGATTTTTACTGCTCGGAAGCTCGTAATTACGACCTCCGAGGACAACTGGAACGCAGCATTAAAGGGCTCTGCCTGCATTCATATAATCTGGGGTTACAGTACGTAACCAACGTTTCTTTTCACAAAGATGGCCTCCTTTACTCCTCTCTCAAACCATTGTTCCTATCTATCAAGGATGTGAACATCTTCATCCCTGAAAGAGTGACCGCTGGCCTGGAGATGAGTGTAGACCACAGAGTCCTGACCTGATGATGTTGATCTTCTGTGCTGGACCATCCTTTTGGCCAGTGGCTCATGCTTTTATTTATTTTCATACAAACGTATTGTTTACTTGACACATTTTCAAAATAAACATTTTATAAGTCTTTTTTGTAAAAATATTATTTGTTTAGTGAAGTCAAGAAAGACTACTGTATTTTGTTTTTTGAATATTTATTAGTAATTATTTTATTAAAACATTTAAATTTTTTATGTATTGTGACAGAGGGTTCTTGTCAGCGGCTGCTGAAAGTAACTAATAAAGTAACTTAGTAATCTAACTTAGTTACTTTCCAAATCAAGTAATCAGTAACTTAACTAAGTTACTTTTCCCAAGGACTAATCAGTAACTTAACTAAGTTACTTTTTCAATGTAACTATGCCATCACTGATCTCAGCAACTATGAAATCTTGTTTTTGTACTGTTTCACATCAGGAGGAACGCTTGCTGCGCACACGAAGACAGGGAAAATGAGCAGAGAGTCTCCGCTTGCTATCTGCTGCGTCTCCCATACTAAAACACAGCGCCCCATGGTCCTAGAGGCACCCGGTTTCAGAAGGACAACATAGGAACTGACTAAAACACAGCGCCTCTAGCGGACAACATAGGAACTGCAAATTTTTAAGAAAATAGCGTTTATTCTTTTTTTAATAATTCAGATTTATCCGGGGGCCAACTACAAAAACCCTGGCGGGCCGGATGCGGCCCCCGGGCCGCATGTTTGACACCCCTGCTTTATGTGAATGGAGCCTGATAGAGAGAATGGAGACTGTGTTAGGATAGGCTAATTGCTTGGTGACTGTACAGTACTGTGTACAAATGTACACAGTACTTTATACTGTGTATAAATAGACTGTACAGTCTATTAATAAAATAAAATAAAAATATATATATTTTTTAATTAATAGATAAATGTACAGTACTGTACAGTCACCAAACACTTAGCCTATCCTAACACAGTTTTTAAAGATGAAGGAGTGAGTTGAATTGTCTCCCCAGCAGGCTCCATTCACATAAAGGGAGCTACTTTCACTTTATGTGAAAGGGACACAATTCAACTCACTCCTTCATCTTTAAAAACTGTGTTAGGATAGGCTAAGTGCTTAGTGACTGTACAGTACTGTACATGTATTCATTTATAACAACAAAAATAAATACCCTGATGCATGCTCAATAATCCAGGTAAAAAAATCTAAAAAAGCTAAGTCTGGTCCTCTGGACATTCAAAAAAACAAAACAAAACAAGCACAAAAAAAAACTGTAGAAACGTTTCGTCTTTCGTCCAAAAGACTTCCTCAGTCTGAGAAGCTGTGTTCAGCTCAGTCTTATAAATAGCACCCTCCCACAGTGGATCAACCAGTTGGCTGATGACAGCCTGAAACCAGCTGCTCACATGAGCAAGGAGGACCATCAGCCTGACGCCTGATCAGCCGAAGCAGCCACTTTACATTGAAAAGGAGCAACAGCTGGCCAGCCCTTCAGCTATGCAGGTACAGACCTATCGGAGGTTCCTGTCGAAAGGAGCCAGGACCCATTGGTCCACTGGAGGATCAATGAAAATTGTTTCCCTCATCTTGCTCTACTTGCCCGAACGTACCTCTCTGCCCCATGCACAAGCATTGAAAGCGAGCACCTGTTTAGTTGGCTGGACATGTAGTAGGTGAGAAAAGAAGTCGCCTGTCTGGTGACAAAGCAGAAATGCTTTTGTTCATCAAGAAAAACCTGCCACTAATGAAAAAATGACTGGAATAAGTCTGTGAGGACAAACTTACCTGTGTGAGTGTTATTTCTTATTACCCACTGACTTGAAAATGTTACACATGCTGCATTATCTTTTTTTTAAAATTAAAATAAAAATTAATTTAAAATGTAACAAGTGAAAGAGTAAAATGAACTGATTTTTTTATGGTTACACTTTGTTTACAATAAAGTGAGATTGGAAAATGTAAGGTACATTTTGACCTTTTCACACATGAAAATCGATATCGGCCAAAATCGGAATCGGCAGGTCAGACTTTCTAAAAATCAGTGATCGGCCAGAAAATTGAAATCGGTGCACCCCTAATCAGCTCAGTTCTTAAGGCCCCACAATCAGCCAGCCTGGAGAACTCAGCTGAAGTGTGTGAGGACTTCCTGAGCTTTTTGACCAACAAGGGTGCAAACATTAGAGCTCTCATAAGCCCTCCTTCTTGTGACCCCTCCATCTCTGTTACATGCTCTGCTGTTTTCAGTCAGTTTGAGCTCGTCACCCTGCCTTTTTTAAAAGACATCACTGACCATATGAAGTCTGCTGGGTCTCCAAATGATCCCATCCCACCTCGTCTTTTTAAAGAGGTTTGTCACACGGTAGCTCCTTCTGTGTCCCAAATCATAAATGGTAGCTTGGCAAGTGGACAGGTACCTGCAAGTTTTAAACACGCAGTTGTGACACCACTGATTAAAAAACCCGGTCTTGACTCCACAGACATGTCCAATTTTAGGCCTATTTCAAAACTGCCCTTTGTTTCAAAGATCTTGGAGAAAATTGTGTACAACCAGTTAACTGCTTACTTAAAGTCAAAGTCAAAGTTATTGTCAGAACTGCAATATGTACAGGACATACACAGGATTGAAATTGCGTTTCTCTCAGTCCCTCGGTGCAACAGTAACCATTTAAACACTAAAACACTAAAACATTTAATAAACATAAGCATAAAATAGTAAAAGTGTAACACTGTCCTGAGTTTTTGCATAGTAGTATAAAAGTATGAAAATTTACACCAACACTAAAACACTAAACATTTAATGAACATAAGCATAAAATGAAATAATAAAAGTGTAATACTGTCCTGAGTTTTTGCATAGTAGTATAAAAGTATAAAAAGTATATCTATAAAATAAACTGAAGGTTCTAGCATTGACATTTGCAAAGAGTGGCAAAGCAGCATATGAGTTAATGTACACAGTATATGTATGAGGTAGTTGATGTTGGTATAGAGGCAAAGGGGCATATGCAGTAAGGCACATAAGGCACATTGGGCATCCTTAAATAAGGCTAGTCAGAGAATACTGTATATGTATCAGCAGTAGTTCAAAAAAGGCGTTCAATACAGAAACAACTGGACTTGTAACAGAAGACGTTTCGCTCATCATCCGATGAGCTTTCTCAATTCAATGAGGAGACTGTGAGAGGGAGAGAGAAGTTATAAGCAAGCTGGGCCACTGATACACACCAAACTAGGTAAATTGGAAGCTAACACACACACATACTTGGGATAACACGTGCCTGCGTTTCCAATTGTGCCTAGCTTCCAATTTAACTAGTTTGGTGTGTATCAGTGGCCCAGCTTGCTTATAACTTCTCTCTCTCTCTCACAGTCTCCTCATTGAATTGAGAAAGCTCATCGGATGATGAGCGAAACGTCTTCTGTTACAAATAAAGTCCAGTTGTTTCTGTATTGAACACCTTTTTTGATTTATCATGTCCTGGACGACTGAGAATCTTCACCAGCATATCAGCAGTAGTGTAGATATAAAAGTAGTGTAAATGTAAACAGTAGTAATAATAATAATAATAATGTCTATTCCTGTCATCTGCGTATGTTTCCCATACACAGACGAAATTCGTCTCTGCATTTAACCCAACCACCTACCAGGTGGTGCAGTGAGCAGCCCGAAAGCGCCCGGGGAGCTGGAGAAATAGGTGTGCACTCATAGACACCCCAATGTAAACAGTAGTAGTAATTGTAAACAGTATTAATAAATGTAAACAGTGAATGTAAACAGTAGTATGACTATAGGCAGTAATGTAATACAAACATTAGTGCAAATATCAGAAGTAGTGCAAACTGAATGAGCACATCACCGAGAGTTTAGTGAATAACCCGTTTGATGACACAGAGTCCAGTGTTAAAATCTTTGTGTTGTGTGGTAATGTGTGAGAAGTTTTTTGTGTTAAGGCAGTTCAAATGGGAGGGGAGGCAGAGCAGGCAGAGTGTTTAGCATCCTGACTGCCTGATGAACAGAGCTGTCTCTCAGGCCCTGTTTACACGGACACTGTGTGGGGGAAACGCAACTTTTGGGTATGTTAATTAGGTTGAAAGTTTTGCGTTGACATGGGCGAATTCTGTGGATACGACTCTCCCCCCCACCCCCCGTACTCATGAATTTACTGTAGTTACCATGCTGGGCCTGTAGATGGCGCTGTGATTTTTGGAACCTTCACTACTGCGCATGCGTGCCACTGCTGCCTGAGGTAAACAGAGCACACGAGGCAGCCTGTTTTCCTCTCTGGCTAAAAGTTCAGCTACTACAAGTTGTTGTCAACAAGTTAACAACAAGTTAAAGCTGGAATTTGGATAAGAGTCAACAGATTTGACACCAAGTGGGGCCGCTTCATCTGCGCACCAGTTGCTGACTGGACCGGAACCGAGTCAACATGTCTGACTTTAGTCCGTGAGAATCAGCTGATTTACAGCAGCGCTACAAGGTAAACGATGTTCTTAATAATGTTTCCTTGTGTTTAGTTTGATCACAGAACAACCAACTGAGGTTTTATTTTTATTTTTTTCCTGCGAGGTCGAAGCTGTCGTTCCACGAAGCAGACCGGTGGTTCGGATGTGGGTCCAGTGTCCACCAGGATGAAAACAACAAAGTCCAGTTTATTAAAGTTCGGTTAACGTGTTTTTAAAAGTGTTCAATTTAATGTTCAGTGTTTGTGACATGAGTTTGTGGTGTTGGATAAATAAATAAATAAAAAATCAACCTGGTGTCTTCATTTTCAGCAGCATGTTAGGCATGACGTAACGAGTCCAGATAGCTGCATTTAGCTCAGATAAATTTAAATATCTCCCACGCTGACATAAATACTGTTTATTATTGTTAAACTGTTAATATATAGCACATTAGTATGTTATAGTGCAGCGTGACACGTGAAATGTCCGACTGCCTCGTTAACAGACAACTGGATCCAGGCAGCTGGCTCTCTTCCAACACAGATGCAGGTAAGGTGTAGAATAATTAAATATGAGAATCAAAATATATTCCATCAGCTATAGTTCAGAAAGTGGTGCGTGTGTCCACTGTCCAGTCCACCGCCATTGTTAAAATGCCGGCTGTCTGCGCGTGCGTGCTGCGTGCATGTGTTCAAACAAAAGCTCCACGGGAGATGTTTACATTATCAACGGGGGGTCAGCGAAAAAGTTCCACCTTGAGAGCAGGGTCAGAAAAGTATCGGTGTCAAAGAGGGGGGCCAGCAGCGTCGTGTAGGCGATAAGCAAAGTCGCAAAGAGAAAGTAGCGGTTACACTCAAAATACGCGCCGTGTAAACTGGCCCTCAGTCTGCTGGTTTGAGCCTGGAGACTCCTCAGTCTCCTCCCTGATGGCAGCAGGCTGAAGCAGCTGTGTAGTGGGTGTGTGGGATCACCTGCCATGCAGAGGGCTTTTCGAGTGAGGCAGTTGCTGTGTAAGTCCTGTAGTGAGGGGAAGGAGGTGCCGACGATCTTCTCAGCTGCTCTCACGATGCGCTGGAGGCTCTTGCGGCAGGATGCAGTACATGCACCAAACCACACCGTGATGCAGCTGGTCAGGACACTTTCTATGGCACCCCTGTAGAAGGTGCACATGATGGGGGTTGGAGCTCCAGCCCTTTTCAGCTTGCGGAGAAAGTAGAGGCGCTGGTGAGCCTTCTTGGCCAGTGATGCAGTGTTCCTGCTCCAGGACAGGTCCTCTGAGACGTGCACTCCCAGGAACTTGGTGCTGTCCACTCTCTCCACTGCGGTGCTGTTGATGGTCAGAGGGGCATGTTGGGCATCCCTCTTCCTGAAGTCCACAACAATCTCCTTTGTCTTCTCCACGTTGAGAGTGAGATTGTTGTGTCCGCACCACAAGGCCAGGCGGCTCACCTCGTTCCTGTAGTCCGTCTCATCGTTGTTGCTGATGAGACCTACCACTGTTGTGTCATCCGCAAACTTGATGAAGTGGTTGGAGCTGTATGATGGTGTGCAGTCGTGTGTTAGCAGGGTGAATAGAAGGGGGCTCAGCACACATCCTTGTGGGGCCCCTGTATTCAATGTGATGGTGCTGGATGTGTTACTCCCGACCCGTACTGCCTGTGGTCTCCCGGTCAGGAAGTCTAGCAGCCAGTTACACATTGAGGTGTTCAGCCCCAGACTGTCCAGTTTAAGGATGAGCTGTTGGGGGATGATGGTGTTGAATGCCGAGCTGAAGTCGATGAACAGCATTCTGACATAGGAGTCTTTCGTGTCCAGATGTGTGAGAGCTGTGTGGAGGGCAGAGGAGATGGCATCGTCGGTTGAGCGATTAGGCCGATATGCAAATTGGAAGGGATCCAGGGAGACAGGGAGGACAGATTTGATGCTTTTCATGACTAGCCGTTCGAAGCACTTCATCAGGATGGGGGGTGAGTGCTACCAGACGATAGTCATTGAGGCAGGAGGGCGTTGCCTTCTTTGGGACAGGGATGATGGTGGTGGCTTTGAAACAGGTGGGGACGATGGCCTGACTCGGTGAGATGTTAAAGATGTCTGTGAAGACTGCTGCGAGTTCCCCTGCACAGTCCTTCAGCACACGACCAGGTATGTTGTCAGGACCAGAAGCTTTCCGGGCGTTGATCTTGATGAATGATCGCCTTACGCTGTCTGAGGATAGCGCCAGCACCTGGCCGCATGCCTCCCAGAGGGAGGAAAAACTGTTGGATGTTAATGATTTAATATCTATTTATGCAGAGATAGATTGAGCGTTAGCTTCAGAGCTAATATCACATGTTGATCACTTTTTTTCTTTGTTTGTTTCAATGTTGGTACACCCCGGCCTAACAACAGCTGCTGGGACATAATTAATTGTTCCACCTTCTGCAGCACTGAAGCAGCCCCAATCAACCTAACATACATATTCTACATTGCCTGGCCAAAAAAAAGGCATCACCTGGATTTAACTAAGCAAATAGGTACAAGCCTCCTATTGGATAATTACTGCATGGGCGATTATCTTTCAGCTGGCAACACGTTATTTAATCCCAACTGGTGCAATGAGTTGCTTCTCAGTTCTTAAACAACTGTGTAGCCTTAAGAAAGCCACTAATCAGTGAGGCTTACTGGGAAAAAAGGCTTCAATTTACTAGGAAGCATGAAGATCGGACTGGAGAGCAATGGAAGAAGGTCATGTGGTCTGATGAGTCCAGATTGACCCTGTTCCGGAGTGCTGGGCACATCAGGGTAAGAAGAGAGGCAGGTGAAGTGATGCACCCATCATAGTGTCTATTGTACAAGTCTGTGGGGGCAGTCTATGATCTGGGGCAGGTCTAGGTTCAGCTACAGTATGTGCTCAAAGAATGAGGTCAGCTGACTACCTGAATATATTTAATGACCAGGTTATTCCATCAATGGATTTTTCTTCCTTGATAGCACGGGCATATTCCAAGATAACAATGCCAGGATTCACCGGGCTCGACTTGTGAAAGAGTGGTTCTGGGAGCATGAGACATCATTTTCACACATGGATTGGTCACCACAGAGTCCAGACATTAACCCCACTGAGAATCTTTGGGATGTGTTGCAGAAGATTTTGCGCAGTGGTCAGAATCTGACATCATCAATGAGAGATCTTGGTGAAAAATGTATGCAACACTGGATGGAAATAGATCTTGTGACATTGCAGAAGCTTATTGAAACAATACCACAGAGAATGCATGGTGTAATCCTAGATCTGGACCTGTCGTTCTGTGTTTGTCTGTTTCTCCTTCCTCTCAAACCAACCGGTCAAAGCAGATGGACACTTGTCCTGAGCCTGGTTCTGCTGGAGGGTTCTTCCTGTTAAAAGGGAGTTTTTCCTTTCTACTGTTGTCATTGTGCTTGCTCAGGATGAGAGACAGTGATGAAGTGAAGATTCAACTTGTCTGCTGCTTCCTTTGATAGAGAACTTTACTAATTGGC
>JBBPBX010008681.1:35959-61920 GCA_038048925.1 Garcialebias charrua
TTGTTTTGGTTCTGAACACTCCCAGCCAAAAAGGTTTTGTATTAACATTGGTTAATGAATGATATGGATTTAACTATGCCAACATGCAGTTCGTTTTGTTAAATCTCAATCGTCGAAGAGTCAATGTAGTTTAAAGCTACTCAAGGTACCATAAACTACACTGGTCTCACAATTTCTAAATTGAACCGATTCGATCGTTTCTATTCTAGATTACCTATTCATTTTGATGAGTCTCGCCATAGACTTCAAAATTTATTAGGAATACCAAATCCTACGTCGTTCGTCTAAAAGACAACAGACATTTAGATCAAACTATATTTCATTTTTATTTTAGTTTAACCTAAACTAAGTAATGAATGGAGGAATAGTTTGGAATTAGAGGCCTTCGTTACAGAAGCCCTCCAAAATTTTATAGGTACAAATCCCTATATCTAATTTTACAGAATTGATCCACCCCTTAATTGGTAAGTGTAGCTGATCTAAACCATGATAGCTTACATACCAGGTGCATATAGGTAAGGCTTAATGTAAAATCCCAATCATAAGCCCACCTTAAAAAACCACATAATTGCATGACACATAGAACCAGAGTGGCACTGACTGGAAACCAACCAGCCACCAACCATCGATGTGGGGACCTGCAGCTCCAACGCTTGGTCTTCAACCTTCATCCAAGGGTCGCCTCCTCTGCGTCAATCGAGGGATCCCCTCTACATGCTGATTATGAAAACAATTGTTGCTGATCAATCAACAAAACTAATCGTTGTGGAATTACCGCTGTGGATTATAAGACTTTGCTTTCCAAGGGATCACAGACTTTGTTTTCCAAGAGTTAACAGACTTTGTTTTCCAAAGGATTAAAAGCTTTTCGCAATGGGATTACCTCCGAACAGTATGGAATTTCCAAAAACTTTATGGGATTATAATTTTTGATTTTTCTTTTCCACTTGCTGGATTACTTCAAGATCAAAGACAGTTCAAGGTTTCCTTTCGTGTTGGACCCCATCCCCAAGGACTGGCGATGGCTTCCAAAAGGGGGGAGATGTAGTGGACCTACCCAGGGTCAAACTAAGGTTTTTGAACTGTCCAGTGATGACCTTTACTGACCTTTCAGTAAAGCAAGACATTTACTACAAAATCATTCATTTAGCTGTAATCTGATAAATATAGTCACCAAAAGAGACTATTTCTATCTTTGATTTTAGGCTGATGTGATCAAAAGAATAACTTTTGTCATTTTCATGATGTGTGCTTTTAAGCTGTGTTATTCTGTAAGAGTTAAACTGTGTTCACTGCTGTGTTAAAGGTGAAATCTCGGGTCACATAGACCAGACGGTTTTGTTTAGAAGTCAGAAGACAGGTTAATCCGTTGTTTTTCATGAACAAGGCTCCAGCTTCTCTGTCTTTTCCTAAACAAATCTCCCTCTGCTCTGGCTGTAACCTTGGCTCGAGATAAGACAAGTGAACTCTCCTCTCTGATCCTTTTTAAGTTCTAACTGTGCGGAAACGCTTCAGAGTTTCTGGGAGCTTCGAAAGATGATGTGAACTTTCCAAAGAGCTGAATGACCACCAGTCACGCGCTAAGGACTCGTCATCCAGCTGGGACTGATAACATGTTGTTATGGGTCCATTTCGAACGAGCGTAAGCTCAAAAACTTTGTTTATTCCTTCCTGGAATAAGTTTATCTTGAAGTCAGAGGCCTGAAGCTGACATATTCTCTGATGACCAAGCGAAAACCAGGAGACGTTGAAACGTAAACCAGAACCCTGCTCGAAGGTATTGTACTGGTTCCCACAAGGACCCGTGCATCTGAAAAGCTACAAGGTCTTCCCTCTTACCGGGCGGTCGTCAAAAGGTAAAGAGCTGTTTACAAAACGTACCTGGATTTTAGCAGAAGTCGGATGAGAAGTGTCACTCTGGTATCATGCTCACGATAATTTCTTCTTAAATCTTTCCTCCTATTCTTTCCCCTCCCAATCTAAGCTGGAAACTATAATTAAGCTGAAGAGCCCACAGACTAAATATGTTAACATCCAATATTGAAGTCTGTTGTGTTAAATTTAAGTGTGCTGACGTATTAATTTGAAAGAAAGTGAAATCATGTCAATCAAGTGTAATGGTGTTAATTTAGTTGATTTATTTTAAATAAATGGTAGTGTCGCCTGGCATACCAAACTAAGTCAATGTCCATTGTCACTTAATGGCTCTGTTTATTTATCCATCATAAAGATCACAGAAATATTGGGTAAACTGAAAAAGAACAGAATCCGTGAATTTACTATTCAATCTGAATAAGTAAATTAATTAAGGTAAAGAGGTCAGTATTAATATTGACCTCCTCATAACCCCTTACACAGATATGTCTGGATTGAATCTAATAATCTCAGCTAAAGGTTCAATGAACAACGTAAACAACAAAGGTGACAGGGGGCACCCCTGTCTACAACCCCTCTGAACAGAAAACCGTTAGTATTTACCATGGCTACTAGATTGGAATAAAAGGCTTTAATCAAGTTAATAAAATTAGTAGGGATGGGACTGATCCGATCCAGTATCGGTATCCGATACCAGCATAGTTTCAGTATCTGGTATCGGTTCTAACCTGCCGATATTTTCCGATCCAGTTTTAAAGAGTATTTATGTTCAATCACATTCTGTGACTGCTTTAACAGTGTGTGAGTTAAACCCAATATAACACTTTGGGCCTCACAACAGGAAGAACCTAAACTTTAACAGTGAACAGGAGGCATGTCTTCACCATACATGTCCTTCTGACTCATGGTTCAGTTGGAAAAACTAAAAAAACGCTAAGCATGATGGGAAATACAACACAGCCACTCCCTTAACCAGTAAGGCAGTGGATTTTGTTGTCTTTTCCATAATGCTTAGCAGTATTTTAGTTTTCAAAACTAAAAGACTGCTAAGCATTATGGGAAAGACAACAAAATCCACTGCCTTACTGGTTAAGGGAGTGGCTGTGTTGTATTTCCCATCATGCTTAGCATTTTTTTAGTTTTTCCAACTGAACCATGAGTAAGAAGGACGTGTGGGGTGAAGACATGCCTCCTGTTAGCTGTTAAAATTTGTGAGGTTCCTGGGGTTAGGCTCAAAGAGCCTTCATTGGATGTCTCACCCCGTGTGAAATAAATGTTCTCAGTTCAAAATCTTCATTATACACAGTCGTATACTTGAACGGTATCGGATCGGAAAAGTATCGGTATCGGCCAATAACCAGTTTTAAAGTATTGGTATCGGATCAGAAGTGAGAAATGTGGATCGGTGCATCCCTAAAAATTAGGCCCCATGCCAAATTTCTGTAGAACAGAAACTAAAAAGGGCCATTCTACCCGATCGAAGGCCTTTTCTGCATCGAGAGAAACAATCAGAGCAGGGTCTTTATGCTGATTAAGATAATGAATGACATTCAGTGTACGACACACATTATCTGTTCCATATCTAGATTTCACGAAACCTGTCTGATCAGGGTTTATTATCTTCGTAAGAATTTTTTCTATTCTCCGCGCCAGCGCCTTGGCAACAATTTTGTAGTCGACATTAAGGAGACTGATAGGTCTATAGGATGTGCAATCCAAGGGATTTTTATCTTTCTTCAGCAATAAACTGATGGAGGCAAAATTCCAGGACGGAGGAACCCCTCCTGCTAATGTGTCATTTATGGTAGGTAAAAGTATGGGATGGATCTCGGGCCAGAACTTCTTATAAAATTCCAATGGGAATCCATCTGGACCAGGGCACTTTCCAGTCGGCATCGGTTGGATTGCCATCCAGACCTCCTCAGGTGTAAAGGCAGCATCAAGGGCAGAGCGAGCCTCTTCTGAAAATGAGGGCAAGAGAATACCATCTAAATAGGAACCAATATCTGACTCAGTTTTTCCAGCCGTGTAAAGAGTTTTATAAAAGTATTGATGCAGACGGATCACAAGTAACGTCCCCATTGCATGTTCTTATCCTGTTAATAGAGTGATCATTAATTTGTTTCTTTAATTGATAGGCAAGCAAGCGGCTTGACTTATTACCGAATTCGTAATATTTCTGTTTAGTATAAAGTAACAGCTTCTGGGCATGGTGGGTATGGTCCATATTTAGTTTTGTTCTAGCAGCGATTAAAGTCTTGAGATTCCCTGATGTAGGAAACTGTTTCCTGGACAGTGGACCCCAAGTACTTGAAGTTCTGCACCTTTGTGACCTCTGCTCCTTGTAGCCTCACTGTTCCACTGGCCTCCCTCTCATTCACACACATGTACTCTGTCTTACTACGGCTGACTTTCATTCCTCTTCTTTCAAGTGCATACCTCCACCTTTCCAAGTTCTCTTCCACCTGTTCCCTGTTCTTCTTCAACTCCCTACGAAAAGCATTAGACCTAAACAATGACTCAATATAATGCCGTATTTGACGGTATTTGTAAAAATCTTTTTGAGGAATGTTACTCTTGTCCCTGATTTGATTAAATGATTTAATAGATCCAGAAATCAAAAGATCACAGGAGTCATTTCTTGGGCTGCCACTAGCGAAGCGGGGCCAGGTGGTCCTCTGGATCATTGTCATCCATGCGGCGATGCGGGAAACGCAGACCGTGGATGTGGCGCAGAGGTTCAAATGACGTTGGCGACCTTACAGAGGGAGCTCTGTGTCTCCTCCGGCATGTCTGCTTCCTCCAGCCTCTTCGAGATGCTGAGGGCCAGCAGGGCAATATTGTTGTTCGCCGCCGCCTGAAACGAACATTGGTGAGCTTGGTTTGAGAGCTGAATGATCGTTTGGGCAAACTTTCCTGGAGGGACCGGTCGCTGGTCCATTCTGGAAGCCTTAGCACCGAAAACGCCTCCGTAAGGCTTGGCTCCAGAGGAGGAAACCGAGGGAAAATCTGCTCTGTAAACCCGTCCACTCTGGTGATGGAGTCGAAAGTGGGGACGGGGAGCCATCAGCTTGCCGGGCCCAGTTGCAGCCTTGTTCCAGTGTGACGTCACAGCTAGGAAGGAGGGCCAGATAGGGTCTGGGCGATGAGCTGGGACAACGCCAAAAAACCTTCCCGCTAGAACATCCAATGGGGCGGGGAAGGAAAAGGGACAGAAACAATCCCTTAGCGCTAGCTCAGCCTCCTGATTTATGCCGGGCAGTTTCAGGAGGAGAGCGTCTGCAGCTGAAAAACCATCCACTCTGGTGATGGAGGACGGAAGTCATCAGCTTTCCGGGCCCAGTTGCAGCCTCGTTCCAGTGTGGCATCACAGCTGGAAAGGAAGGCCAGATAGGGTCTGGGCGCCGAGCTGGGGCAGCGCCAAAAGCCTTCCCGCCAGATCATTCGATGGGGCGGGGAAGGAAGAGGGACAGAAAGAATCCCTTAGCGTTAGCTCACCCTCCTTATGTATGCTCGGCAGTTTCAGGAGAACGCCTGCAGTTGAAAACCCGTCCACTCTGGTAATGAAGGACGGGAGCCATCAGCTTGCCGGGCCCAATTGCAGCCTCGTTCCAGTGTGATGTCACAGCTGGAAAGGAAGGCCAGATAGGGTCTGGGCGATGAGCCGTGACAGCGCCAAAAAACCTTCCTGCCAGATCATTCGATGGGGTGGGGAAGGAAGAGGGACAGAGAAAATCCCTTAGTGCTAGCTCAGCCTCCTGAATATGCAGGGCCGTTTTCAGGAGGAGAGCGCCTGCAGCTGGTAGCGGAGCGGTCACCAACGTAGGAAGAAAACCCCGAGGTGGTTGAGCATTCGCTTGACCATGCCTCTTAGGGTGTTTATAGAGCAACTCTTAGCGGCGTGTGCGCACCACACACGTTTCATGCAGGCTAATTTTAACCAATAAAGGTTGCATGTTGTACGTAAAATTAACAGGCCCTGTAATTGCGCTAACAGCATGCAGGCATGCGCTTTCTGTAGCCTTTCATGCACAAAACAACGCCATAAAGAACAGTTTCCTTTCTGGTCGTGTTTTAATAATTAAATAAAGACATCACTCACCACTTCTTGCGGCTATGTTGCCTGAAAAACTTTCCCGGTGACATCTGTTAGCCGCCGCTATCATGCACTCCAAGGGGGAGAGCAGAAAGGCTACGGTTAGCATCGCTTTAGCAGGCCTTATAATTGCGCTAACAGCCGATGTGCTCTTTCTGTAGCTTTTCATGCAAAAAAACAACGCCACAAGGAACCGTTTTTTTCCTGGTCGTGGTTTTAAATAAATAAATAAAGACATCACTCACCAACTTCTTGCGGCTATGTTGCCTGAAAAAGCTTTCCCGGTGACATCTGTTAGCCGCCGCCATCATGCACTCCAGGAGGGAGAGCAGAGGGGCTACTGTTAGCATCGCCTTTTCCGACGGAAACATTCGATTCGCTTTGCGGTTCTGACGAGAGCAAAAGGCGATGGCGTCGTTCAGCGAGTAGTTTTCCGCCACGGAGAATAAACCTCGACATCAGCCTGTAGCTTGTTAGCCTGACCGGGCCGCTCGTCTGTCTCTCTTCTGGAAGAAAGGAGCTCACAGGGGCGGCAGCGGGAGGTGGGGCGGGTGGTGGCGGAGCTGAACGACGACTTCTTTAAACAGTGCTCGCTGGATGAAGAAAAATGGGGAGCCGATTTTCCCGCGTCACCATAATTTACGGACGGGCTGGGCCCACAGCAGGTGGGCGTGGACTAAAGTTTTCAGTGCGCGCTGACGCGCGGGGGGAATACCTGTTAGTGACTGGCCTAAAGGGCGGAGCTTATATGAAATAGAACCATCCGTCCCATTATCTTTTACCCGCTTCTTCCATTTTGGGTCACAGGGATCGCCGGTGCCCATGTCCAGCAATCACTGTGCGATGAGCAGGGTATACCCTGGACTATTCGCAAGTCCATCACAGGGCAACATGGAGACAAATGAGACAAACATCCATTCACTCTTGCACTTCCACCTAGGGACAATTTAGAGTTACCAATCAGTGTAACGTGCATGTTTTTGGTCTGGAGTACCTGGAGAAAACCACTCGTGTACGAAGAGAACATGCAAACTCCACCCAGAAAGCCCCCCTGACCAGGATTTGAACCAGGAACCTGCTCACTGAGAGGCAGCAGCTTTACCAGTTGAGCCACCGTGCTGCTGGTTTATAAATATGGGGGGAAATCCATAAATACTGTATGTGGCTTCGGCCTATAAGTCGCAGGACATGTAATTATGCCAAAAAAACTTTGACATATAGGGAGGAAAAAACAGTATTGCATTATTGATCAAACAGCTTGCCAAATCTCAGGGGAAAAAACATGTAATATTAGATATTTTTCCTCAATAAATAAATGACCAAGTATAAAAAATGTTTCTCATTTGTTTAACTTGGTTCTGTTTATCTACTTTTAGGACTTGTGTGAAAATCTCATGATGTTTTAGGTCATTTTTATGCAGAAATTTAGAAAGTTTTAAAGGCTTCGCAAACTTTCAAGCACCACTGTATGTGTGAATATTAAGTTATAATTGTGCCTGATGTTCATGTTTTCAGTGGTCCCTGCAGATGTTCAGCAAAAGGTGCTGATTAAAGAAGAAGCTCCTGAAGTACGGATGCTTGGTGTGGACCAACAGGATCCAGTGACCCTCAACATAAAGGAGGAAGAGGAGGAACTGTGGACCAGTCAAGAGGGAGAGCAGTTTTGTGTGAAAAAGGAGACTGATGACACCGGGTTTGCATTCACTGCTGTTCCTTGGAAGAATGAGGAAGAAGAAGAGAAACCTCTGTTTTTACAGCTTCATCAGCACCAAGTAAAAGAGGAAGATCTTCCAACCAGCAGCTCAGCTGACCAGATGAAAGCAGCAACTGGTGGAGAGGACTGTGGAGAAGGAGAAACTACCAGGAACCCAGATCTAAATACTTATGGAGATGATTGCAGCTCTTCAGAGACTGAAGTCAGTGAGGATGATGAAGGTGATGAGGTGAAGGACTCTGACTCTCAGCTAAAAGACTTATCAGACTCTGGGTCAGAACCTGAAGACGGTGACAAAGACTGGAAGGAGAGCAGAGCTCCTGAGTCAGATGTAAACACTGTCAACAAATCTTGCAGCTTCACTGAGCATGGGAAACAATTTCACAAGACGAGTCAGTCAGAGACGTCTTCAAGTTGTTTGGTTATCGAGGAACGTTTAAAAGTGAAGAAAACTGGAGGCTCGATCAAGAAAAAACAGTCAAGACAGAACTCTTTTAGTTGTGAAGACTGTGGAAAAATATTTAACCAAAAGGGTAATCTAAAGAGACACATGATAGTCCACACTGGACAGAAAGCATTTGCTTGTGATCTTTGTGGACAAAGGTTTGGACATAAGTCAGATTTAAACAGACACATGATAGTCCACACAGGACAGAAAGCATTTGCTTGTGATCTTTGTGGACAAAGGTTTGGACATAAGTCAAATTTAAACTCACACTTGATAGTCCACACAGGACAGAAAGCATTTGCTTGTGATCTTTGTGGACAAAGGTTTGGACGGAAGTCAAGTTTAAACTCACACATGATAGTCCACACAGGACAGAAAGCATTTGCTTGTGATCTTTGTGGACAAAGGTTTGGACAGAAGTCAATTTAAACTCACACATGATAGTCCACACAGGACAGAAAGCATTTGCTTGTGATCTTTGTGGACAAAGGTTTGGACAGAAGTCAGATTTAAACAAACACATGATAGTCCACACAGGACAGAAAGCATTTGCTTGTGATCTTTGTGGACAAAGGTTTGGACAGAAGTCAAATTTAAACTCACACATGATAGTCCACACAGGACAGAAAGCATTTGCTTGTGATCTTTGTGGACGCAGGTTTGGACAGAAGTCAATTTAAACTCACACATGATAGTCCACACAGGACAGAAAGCATTTGCTTGTGATCTTTGTGGACAAAGGTTTGGACAGAAGTCAAGTTTAAACTCACACATGATAGTCCACACAGGACAGAAAGCATTTGCTTGTGATCTTTGTGGACAAAGGTTTGGACATAAGTCAAATTTAAACAAACACATGATAGTCCACACAGGACAGAAAGCATTTGTTTGTGATATTTGTGGACAAAGGTTTGGACGAAAGTCAGATTTAAACAAACACATAATAGTCCACACTGGACAGAAAGCATTTGTTTGTTATCTTTGTGGACAAAGGTTTGGACAGAAGTCACATTTAAACTCACACATGATAGTCCACACTGGACAGAAAGCATTTGCTTGTGATCTTTGTGGATGCAGGTTTGGACAGAAGTCAAATTTAAACTCACACATGATAGTCCACACTGGACAGAAAGCATTTGCTTGTGATCTTTGTGGACGCAGGTTTGGACAGAAGTCAAATTTAAACTCACACATGATAGTCCACACTGGACAGAAAGCATTTGCTTGTGGTCTTTGTGGACGCAGGTTTGGACAGAAGTCAAATTTAAACAGACACATGAAAATGCACACCAGATGAAAACAGTTTAGCTGTAAATAATAACTGTTGCTTTGTCTTTTTTAATCTCATCTCATATACTGTAAATAACACATTCCTTTCTGCAATATTTTTTCTTTGTACTTTTGTTACCAAACTTTTGGTTTTTATATTCGACCACTAGATGATGGTTCACTCAGAGGTGGGTAGAGTATTCAAAATTTTTACTCAAGTAAAAGTATTGTTACTTGAACCAAATATTACTCAAGTAAAAGTAGTGAGTAGGCATCCAAAAATTTACTTGAGTAAAAGTAATAAAGTACTTTGATTATAACCTACTCAAGTAGTGAGTAACTGCGGAGTACCATCTCGTGTCATTAAATTATAACATGCAAATGGATTTACAAGGAAACATAACTTTTAATGAGACTGAACATACATTGTTATAAATAAAAACACAAAGGCAATACCAGCCAAAAGGATTTAGAAATAAACCACTTATCTTTTACATTGTTGTAAATAAAAAAAAAAAAACACAAAGGCAACTGTAGCCCAAATAATTCTGCTAAATAATAATAAACTTGACTTTCTGCAAAACTTTGTTTCTACCAGTAAATGTTGGAACTCATTTTCTTACATTTTGACATCCTATAAACAGCACTAACTGTTTACCAGAATCTCCGACGTCACTCAACATGGCCCGCGCGGAGAGTTTGTTGTGGTCACGTGACTGGTTGGCTTCACTTGATTGGTTACATGTCAGGTGACAATAAGTTACGCAATAATTTTGCTGCAAATGTTTTTACATACTTGAAACAAAAGTAACTGTAGCGATCGGCAGAAAGCCCATAGTAACTGAGTAAAAGTTGCGGTTTTCTCCCCTAAAATTTACTCAAGTAAAAGTACAAGTCTTTCACGTTTAAACTTCTCTCACAAGTACAATTTTCTCAAAAAGCTACTTAAGTAAATGTAACTGAGTAAATGTAACTCGTTCCTACCCACCTCTGGGTTCACTTTTTTTTAGAGCTTCTATTAAAGTCTAGTTCAATTTGCCTCAGAAGAGGTACGTCTTTCACGACTAGTTGTTGAGGAGTCATGCCTCCCCAGTGGGTGACAGGTGCAAACAGGCTGCAAAGAGTTAATATGCACAGCAAACACATAAGTGATGCAAACTCCAAAATAAACAACCATTAAAAAAAAGCAGCAGAAGAAATCTGAAATCACAGAAAATAGATAAAGAAACACAGAACCCAAAAATAAAAACAAAGAAAAAGTGCAGCAAATACTAAAAACACCTAAACAACTGTGAATAAGATGCTCCAAACTAAAATAATAAAATCAAAAGTTCAGCAGACCACTAGGGGGGGCTTGTCCACCAAGTCACATGGGACAAGACCCTATGTAAATACATTTTAGCTGAGCAGCCACTTTCTAAAGTCATAATACGGTACTTTCATGCAAGGATACAATGTATCAAGTAAAGAGAGGTTAATGTAATGAAACAAAATGTAGTCTCACGTCGCTGAGGCGACTGTCTAAGCTGAAGCCCATATTATCAAAAAATAACCTGGAGACAGTGATTCACGCATTCATTACATCTAGGCTTGATTACTGCAATTCACTTCTGCTTGGCGTCAGTCAGGCCTCTATTGCACGATTACAACTGGTCCAGAACGCAGCTGCCCGATTTTTAACCAGTACACGCAAAGGTGAGCACATTACACCAGTCTTGGCCTCCCTGCACTGGCTACCGGTTCATCTTAGAATCCAATTTAAAATTCTCATGTACGTCTACAAATCACTGAACAGCCTCGCCCCCGCCTATCTCTCAGATCTGATACACCCATATGTCCCTCCACGTGCTTTGAGGTCAGAGGACCGGGTACTTTTAGCAGTTCCAGAAACTCGTCTTAAGCGCAGAGGTGACAGGGCCTTCTCTGTAGCAGGCCCAAGACTCTGGAACGAGTTACCGCTGCTCATCAAACAGGCCCCCTCCCTCTCAGTTTTCAAATCCAGGTTAAAAACTCACTACTATTCTGTTGCCTTCAATACCCGCTGATTGGTGTTTGATCGTTTTATTTTTGATCTGCAGTGTTTTTATGTTTTTCGTGTTGTACTTCATTGTCTGTGGTGCCTGTTGCTTGTTTGTTTGTTCAGCACTTTGGTGTGGACTTGTTCCTGTTTAAAGTGCTTTATAAATAAAATGGTATGGTATGGTTAATCTGGCTCGTTCAGGCTGTCACTCCTTAAAGCTGGGGTATGTAAGATTGTAATGTAGTCTGTAACTTTTCAAACAATATATTTTTAACATATTTCTTCACTCAGTCACTATCTACAGACAAACTGATGTTAGACAAAGTAATCTCTGAAAAAAACTATTGTCCCCTTGCTTCTCTATCAGCATTTATAAAAACACTGAAAACACAAGAGTGACCAGGACACTGACAGCCAATAAAAACAGAGTTGTTTGTCACGCCCCCACCTGTCCCAGCCGCAGCTCGTTCTCATTCAAAGGATTGCAAAGCGATGCAGGACTGTTTTTTATGTGACACAAAATGTATTAAATATCCCTTCTTTATCCCAGAGCTGGACTTTTATTTAGTTTTTTTGCCAAAAGTCAAGTGATCGCTTCATCCTTCACTGACAGGAATGAGGAAATGGATTTGTCACGAGTCACGAGCGAATTAAAACATGTCCAACGTTGCTTCGTGAACCTCTGATGATTTCTGCTGGATTTTGTGTTGTAGGATGAGTGATTCGTGGTTTTATTAAATTTTTTAAACAGTTATATTATCATATAAACACAGAATATCGCAGCGCAGAGACAGGAGGAGGTGGAGCATTCCACACATTCCAGACCAGCGCAGCGACATGAGGAAGTCACGAGCGAATTAAATCATGTCCAAACGTTGCTTCGTGAACCTCTGATGATTTCTGCTGGATTTTGTGTTGTAGGATGAGTGATTCGTGGTTTTATTAATTTTTTAAACAGTTATATTATCATATAAACACAGAATATCGCAGCGCAGAGACAGGAGGAGGTGGAGCATTCCACACATTCCAGACCAGCGCTGACTAGACATGAGGAAGTCACGAGCGAATTAAATCATGTCCAAACGTTGCTTCGTGAACCTCTGCTGGTGTCTGCTGGATTTTGTGTTGTAGGACTAGCGCTCCATGGTTTTATTTTATTTTATTAGAAGGTTTTATTTCCATAAACACAGAATATCGCAGCGGCTCTGAGCAGACAGAAGCAGGGGGCCGAGCAGATCCCAAGTTCAGCTGCGGAGCACGGACTGTGGCTCTGAGGGGAGGGAGCAGAATGCTTTTCTGCGCTGAAAATATTTCTAAGTCCCAGAGAGTCCCAGAGTGTTCAAATATCGCAGACCCTAGCTTTAATGCAGCTTAAAACATTCAATGGATTGGGGAAAAGAAATAAGAATAATAAATATATAATTCATCTAACATGACATTTCTCTTTTCGACGTCCTCCTAAAGCACTTGGGCCAAACCTCGTTCAGAACTGGTCCGCCTGGTGGAAGGATAGCTTCTCGAAAAATTTTGGAACAATCTGCCCCCAACGTTCGACAGGCCACTTCCTTTCCTGTTTTTAATTCACTTTTAAAATCATCTGTTTTCACTGACGTTTAACCCAGTGTGATTTGATTTGTTGTCTTGTGTTTTCCTTGGATGCTTTAAATAAAAATAAAAAATAATTTAAATTACTGCCGAATGTTGTTTTTTATATTGTTAATCACTTTGGTAACATCTGCTGTTTTTAAATGTGCTTTATAAATAAATTTGACTTGACCTTTTCTCCCCTGCAGGTTTACTCACCAGAATGAGGGCGAACAATGGAGCTCAAGATTACCACCTCTGATGGTGTAGTCACACCAAGCAGCGTTTCAGCCTCCAAAGCGTCCAGTTTACATGTAAAGTCAATGGTGGACGCGCTTCCAGCCGCGTCTTGGCGTCGGGCGTCACGTCGCGTGCGTGTTGAGCGTGCTGAGAAGCGTTTTTCCGTGCACGTGAACCGGCTTCAGCCTCCAAACCGCGCATTCATCATGTTGAAGATTTCGCGGTTCAAACTTTCAAACGCCGCTCAACTCTACCTGATTGGTTGGTGTGTCAACCAATCAGGGACAGTCGGGGGGAGAAGAGAGGAGGGGAGGAGAAGACAGGGGGAGAGTCCCTATGTGACGCGGAAACGACGGTGCGCGCGCACTATGTGACGTATTGTTTGTGGGACTTGCGACCTGCGAGGTCGTGTACTATGGAAGAGAAACTCATTGTAGCTGTGTGTTCGCGACAAGTCCTTCACGACCAGTCAACTCTGCTCCACAGAGACGGAAATAAAATGCTCCTCCTCGCCTGGCGGAGTGCGCAGGACTCTGTATACCGGTAAGCTCCTCCCACACACCCAGCAGCTGTTTCGCGTTCTGGCGTTCAGCTCTGAACACGCTGCATTCACAAGTGCGTCCACTTCCGTGGGTGAGGAGCTTTTTGGAGGTTGAAAAAATGCCCGGTGTGACTACACCATTAAAGGTTCAGTCTGCAGTTTCTGTAGAACTGCAGCACTTAGCAAAAATTCAACAGGCAAAGCATTCTGATCCCTCCCCCTCAGAGCCATATATGGCTCTGCTCTCCCATGGTCTGCTGAAATTCAAATTCAAGCTCTGTTTTTATTGGCTGATTCAAATTCAAGCTCTGTTTTTATTGGCTGGTTACAAACTCTGTTTTTATTGGCTGGTTAACGGCTGGTCACTTTTTCTTTTTAGAAATGCCTATTTACCACCTGGAGAAGCAAGGGGACAATATTTTTTTTTTTTTTTTCAGAGATTACCTCTCTAACATCAGTCTAGTGACAGAGTGAAGAAATATGTTATATATTGTTAGAAAAGTTACATATAGCAGCTTTAATCGTCCCTCTGCTCCATTTTTTTCAGTTGATGAAGAGACAGAATAAAACAAGAGCCAGTTTCATGGCTGCTAAATCACGTTAGCACCAGCACAAAGCAAGAACAGAGCAAACCCTTCACTCCAGATTTTTCCAATTCCCTTTGTAGCTCCACACGCTCAGGAAAGAATCTGCATGACTGTACCACTTTCTGTGGCATTTCAACAGCCCAGTTCCATGAAACAATAAATATGGTATAGAGTGACCAAAAACAAGCATGGCCGCCATGATTAATTGAACAGTTTGCTTCTTTTCAGTCTTTAAAATCCTTCAAAAGACTTAACATTTATAATATTGATAAATCTACAAATACAACACAGTACAAGCAAACAAACTGTTCCAGCCTCGTGAAAGTGTGTTTTTGTGACTCAAGACACAGATAATGTGTTGGCTCTGAGATTATCTCTCGGTTGACAGTAAATTAAAATAATACTTTCCATAAAACGCTTTTTATCTCCTCTGAAAAGTTCTCTCCCCCACCGGTGAAACTTAAGCTGTGGTTCGTTTCCCTCCATCTCTGTGAATGAACTGATCTCAAGTTTGCTGGTTTACATCATGCCCTATTTCAAACTATGCTGTCTGTTAGCAAAATGTCTCATGAACCACGGGACCAATTTTAATGAAACTCAGAAATTATTCACTGGTTGTATTCTACAACTTTTTACCTTTTTGATGAGATCCTTGCACTATTTTTTTGACCATATCAGCATTAATTCTGTGATTCAAAACTGAGCCATATCTGAATGTCTGAGCAGCTTTTGAACCTTTTACAGAGAAATCAGAGCAATGTTGAGTCAACATTGTTCTGATTTCTTTGTTGACTTGATTTTTTTTCCACCCTGTAGTTGGAGGCTTTAAAACAAACAAAAAATGTTTTCCACTTTAGGGAAAACCTGGAATTCCACCTGCCTAGACTGATGAAATCAGCATTTGAGATTTAGTCAATTTACTCTGTAGGGAAAAAGTAAAACTCAAAGGATTATGGTACAAACAGTCTTTGACACAGTTTTTAAGAGGACTCTTACTTGATAGATTTTTTATTTTATTAAATTCATCCATTTCAAATAAAAAAACACAAAATTATTTACAAAACCACATTATAAAACAAAACAATACATGAAATGGAAGGAGGCAGAAGAAGAAAAAAATCTTATTATATCTGCCCCTTCTTCAAACAAAATTAATTCAAACAATCAATTCAAATAGCAATCACATATAAAAAATATAAGATAATAAATTATTTCTCACACATCCATCCATCCATCCATCCATTTTCTTCCGCTTATCCGGGGTCGGGTCGCGGGGGTAGCAGCCTAAGTAGGGAGGCCCAGACTTCCCTCTCCCCAGCCACTTGGAGCAGCTCCTCTGGGGGAATCCCAAGGCGTTCCCAGGCCAGCCGAGAAACATAGTCCCTCCAGCGTATCCTGGGTCTTCCTCTGGGTCTCCTCCCGGTGGGACATGCCCGGAACACCTCACCAGGGAGGCGTCCAGGAGGCATCCTAACCAGATGCCCGAGCCACCTCAACTGGCTCCTCTCGATGTGGAGAAGCAGCGGCTCTACTCCGAGTCCCTCCCGGATGACCGAGCTTCTCACCCTATCTCTAAGGGAGAGTCCAGCCACCCTGCGGAGAAAACTCATTTCAGCCGCTTGTATCCGAGATCTTGTTCTTTCGGTCATAACCCAAAGCTCATGACCATAGATGAGGGTGGGAACGTAGATCGATCGGTAAATTGAGAGCTTTGCCTTTTGACTCAGCTCTCTCTTCACCACGACAGACCGGTACAGCGCCCGCTTCACTGCGGACGCTGCACCTATCCGCCTATCGATCTCACGCTCCAGTTTTCCCTCATTCGTGAACAAGATCCCGAGATACTTAAACTCCTCCACTTGGGTAAGGACCTCCTCCCCGACCCGGAGAGGGCACGCTACCCTTTTCCGGCTCAAGACCATGGCCTCGGATTTGGAGGAACTGATCCTCATCCCGGCCGCATCACATTCAGCTGCAAACCGCTCCAGCGAAAGCTGTAGATCACGAGCTGATGAAGCCAATAGGACCACATCATCTGCAAAAAACAGAGAAGCGATTCTAAGGCCACCAAAACGGATCCTCTCAACACCTTGGCTGCGCCTAGAAATTCTGTCCATAAAAGTTATAAACAGAATCGGTGACAAAGGGCAACCTTGGCGGAGTCCAACTCTCACCGGAAACGAGCCTGACTTACTGCCAGCGATGCGGACCAAGCTCTGACACCGGTCGTACAGGGACCTAACAGCCCATATCAAAGGGCCTGGTACCCCATACTCCCGGAGTACCCGCCACAGAACCCCCCGAGGGACGCGGTCGAATGCCTTTTCCAAGTCTACAAAGCACATGTAAACTGGTTGGGCAAACTCCCACGCACCCTCCAGGACCCTGCTGAGGGTGTAGAGCTGGTCTAGTGTTCCACGACCAGGACGAAAACCACACTGCTCCTCCTGAATCCGAGGTTCGACTATCCGACGGACCCTCCTCTCCAGAACCCCTGAATAGACCTTACCAGGGAGGCTTAAGAGTGTGATCCCTCTATAGTTGGAACACACCCTACGGTCCCCCTTTTTGAATAGGGGAACCACCACCCCAGTCTGCCAATCCAAGGGAACTGCCCCCGATGTCCACGCGATATTGCAGAGTCGCGTAAGCCAACACAACCCCACAACATCCAGAGCCCTAAGGAACTCAGGACGAATCTCATCCACCCCCGGAGCCTTGCCACCGCGGAGCTTTTTAACCACCTTGGCGACCTCAGCACCAGAGATTGGAGAGCCCGACCCAAAGTCCCCAGGCTCCGCTTCCTCAGTGGAAGACGTGCCAGTAGGATTGAGGAGGTCTTCGAAGTATTCCGCCCACCGACTCACAACATCCCGAGTTGAGGTCAACAGCACGCCATCCCCACCATAAATGGTGTTGGTCGCGTACCGCTTTCCCCCCCTGAGACGCCGGATGGTGGACCAGAATCGCCTCGAAGCCGTACGGAAGTCATTCTCCATGGCCTCTCCGAACTCCTCCCACGCCCGAGTTTTTGCCTCAGCAACCACCCGAGCCGCATGCCGCTTGGACTGCCGGTACCTATCTGCTGCTTCCGGGGTCCCACAGGCCAAAAAGGCCCAATAGGACTCCTTCTTCAGCTTGACAGCATCCCTCACCGCCGGTGTCCACCACCGGGTTCGAGGGTTGCCACCACGACAGGCACCAACAACCTTGCGGCCACAACTCCGATAAGCTGCCTCGACAATAGAGGCGCGAAACATGGCCCACTCGGGCTCAATGTCCCCCGCCTCCCTCGGAACGTGTTCAAAGCTCTCCCGGAGGTGGGAGTTAAAGCTCCGTCTTACGGGAGACTCTGCCAGACGTTCCCAGCAGACCCTCACAATACGTTTGGGTCTGCCAGGTCTGACCGGCATCCTCCCCCACCATCGGAGCCAACTCACCACCAGGTAGTGGTCAGTTGACAGCTCCGCCCCTCTCTTCACCCGAGTGTCCAGGACATGCGGCCGCAGATCAGATGAGACGACAACAAAGTCGATCATTGAACTACGACCTAGGGTGTCCTGGTGCCAAGAGCACATATGGACACCCTTATGCCTGAACATGGTGTTCGTTATGGACAATCCATGACGAGCACAGAAGTCCAACAACAGAACACCACTCGGGTTCAGATCAGGGGGGCCGTTCCTCCCAACCACACCCCTCCAGGTCTCACTGTCATTGCCCACGTGAGCGTTGAAGTCCCCCAGCAGAACAAGGGAGTCCCCAGGAGGCGCACCCTCCAATACCCCCTCCAAGGACTCCAAAAAGGGTGGGTAATCTGCGCTGCCGTTTGGCGCATAGGCACAAACAACAGTCAGAGCCCGTCCCCCCACACGTAGGCGAAGGGAGGCTACCCTCTCGTTCACCGGGGTGAACCCCAACGTACAGGCACCAAGATGGGGGGCAACAAGTATGCCCACTCCTGCTCGGCGCCTCTCACCAGGGGCAACTCCAGAGTGGAAGAGTGTCCAACCCCTCTCAAGGAAACTGGTTCCAGAGCCAGAGCCATGCGTTGAGGTGAGTCCGACTATTTCTAGCCGGAACCTCTCAACCTCACACACTAGCTCAGGCTCCTTCCCCACCAGCTTCTGTAGCCGAGAGTATCAGACCGCCAGGGTCCCCGCCCTCGGCCACCACCCATTCCACAATGCACCCGACCCCTTTGGCCCCTCCCACAGGTGGTGAGCCCATGGGAAGGGGGACCCACGTCTCCTCTTCGGGCTGTGCCCGGCCGAGCTCCATGGGTGAAAGCCCGGCCACCAGGCGCTCGCCAACGTTCCCCTCCTCCGGGCCTGGCTCCAGAGTGGGGCCCCGGTGACCCGCGTCCGGGCGAGGGAACATTGTTTCCATTTATATTACTCATCATAAGGGGTCTTATTTCTCACACAATACCATATATATAGTAATTTGCATATGAACCAATTTATGAATATTTGTTCAGAAATTTAGTTTCAATCATTTTCTGAAATATATATATTGACTTAGCAATTTTAATTAGGGATGCACCGATCCACATTTCTCACTTCCGATCCGATACCATTACTTATTAACTCAGTATCGACCGATACCGATACTTTCCCGATCCGATACTGTTCAGGTATTTGACTCTGTATAATGAAACTTTTGCACCCAAACTATTCATTTTAACATTGTGTGAGATAAACCCAATGAAGACACTCTTAAGCCTTACAATAGAATGAAAAGTACAATGAAAAGTGTGTTATAAATTGAATTAATTATTATTATTATTACAATAGGGAACCCCCTTATTGTAAGGCTTAAGAGTGTCTTCATTGGGTTTATCTCACACAATGTTAAAAAGGGCAGTCACAGATTGTGATTGAACACAAGTGCTCTTTGAAGCTGGATCGGAAAAGTATCGGCAGGTTTGATCCGATACCCGATACTTAAATAATGCTGGTATCGGATACCGATACCGATACTGGATCGGATCTGCCCCATCCCTAATTTTAATATCAGGTTCCAAACCATTCCACAGTCCTATTCCCTGTAGTAGACCTACTCTTTAAACTAGTTCTGTATTGTGGCATAACAAAAATATCTTTTCCCTTGAGATTGTAAGTACTAGTCCTTTTTACAAAAAGCGTTCGGATATTTGAGGGTAATGTGAAATTCTGAGCTTTGTACAATAATAAAAGAATATTATAGTCAACCAAATCATAAAACTTCAGCAACTTCAATTTGTAAAACAAAACATTTGATGGATGGCAGTAATGTTTTCTTGTAATAACTCTTATGGCTCTCTTCTGTAAAATAAAAATAGGCTTGGTTACAGTTTTGCACGCTGTACCCCAAACATCTTTACAGTAAATTAAGTGCGGGAGTATAATTGTATTATATAACAAATGCAGTGCTTTATCATTTAGTAAATCTCTAACTCTATAGCACTGCAATAGACATAGATATTTTAGTTTTTACAAAATTCATGTGTTGTTTTAATCCACTCCTTCTCCTTTTTATTTATTTATTTATTTATTTATTTATTTATTTATTTATTTATTTATTTATTTATTTATTTATTTATTTCAGGTGTGGGTGCTGATATCCTGTATCTTTGTGGCCACCAGGGGAAACTCATTAACTCTATGGTTGTGTGGCACGTGTTTCTATTCGTCCAATGTACGTCTGACATACTGGTTGCTTAGTAACGGATCATCCAATCACATTACAGTTTAGTCGGAAGACACGATAAAAGAGACTTGAAAAACACACCGAACTCTGAAGACTGCAAACCTGTTGTGTTGTTCAGCGCCTGACTGTTGTTTTTTTTGTTTTGTTTTTTAATCATAGTTGCAGCAGCCAAGATGACAAATGAATTTTGGACTTGAGTTGCAGTTATTATTTACTGAACGAAGATCTTGTCAACAACCTTATCCCCGTCGAACTTGGAAACTGGTTAGTTGACCCAATTTCACGAGTGAGTACTGTATTGCGTTAACTTTAGCATAGCCAGGTTAGCAAACCTAATGAGTGGTAATGAGGCAAGTTTTATTATGTTATTCCTGAATGGCTTCGCATAAGTGTACATATATTTATAGGGCTCCAGTGTAAAATTGTGACTTTTGACGCCTGATAATTCACCGTAACATTGCTTACAGGTACAACACAGGTTTAGCATTAAAGCTAGCCAAACAGCCGTTAACCTTGATGCGTCAACGGTTGACGTTACGTCCAGTCAGCGTCACAGAGAATCACTTTAATCTGTTTAACTTGAGATATCGTCCCGTGTGTCTGCTTTGCCCGATAAGAGCACGGAAGAGACTCATGCTCATGGCTCACTGACCTTTATCACCAGTTTATGGCAAAGAATTATGTTCAAGTGTGCTGATCAAACTGAAGCAAAGGGAGTGGCTCCTGGTGCTGGTTCAGCCAGTTTTGATCACACAGCAGGACGATGTGATAAATAAAATATTTTAAAAAAAAATATATATATACCCTGAAGCCACAACAGTTTAAATAAATGTTCATGACAAAAACAGGTTAAAACATTGTCAGGCTGTAATGTATTTTCTTTTATCTTTGTAAATCCTCTCCAGAGGATGAGATCATTCCAGCCTCTGGTGCACACTGACAGTTAATCCCGTGTGGGTGACCCATCAGCCCAGATTATTGCTGGTCTGCCTCATGGTTTGATGCTCTGTTCCAGGGCTCGGCTTCAGCAGGATCTTCTGATCCCGCTGCCTGACCGCTGATCCACCTTGCTGCTGATAACTCGTGACTTCATGTCCCGATGTTCCTCTGAAATGAACGAGTGGAGGACAACAGAGACATCTATGGGTAATTTTCTTCAATACCATACCATTTTATTTATAGAGCACTTAAAACGGCAACAAGGCCAACCAAAGTGCTGTACAAACAAACAGGCAACACACACAATGATTTATATAAAATAGACAAAAAAAAACATTGTAGATAATAAATATAACGACCAAACGCAGATCAGCTGGTGTTGAAAGCAACAATAGTAATGGGTCTTTAAATGGGATTTGAAAACCTGGATGGATGGATGGATGGATGGATGGATGGATATAGATTTATTTGTCCCCGTAGGGAAATTAATTTGCAGCATTTGTCAGCAGGCATTGACATAAAGGACATACTTATACATGCATACATGACATCATCATCCATCATTACAGCAAAGATGTTTCAGCTCAGTAATTCATGATAACTTAGTATTATTTAATGATTTAATTGCTTGTGGTATGAGAGAGGGAGGGGGTCTGTCTGACAAGCAGAGGTAACTCGTTCCAGAGTCTTGGGCCTGCTACAGAGAAGGCCCAATGGTGGTGCGAGTGTCAGTAGCCGTGCTTTTTTTGGGATCTGTTTGAGGTGACCCACATTCTTGCTCTCGTTTAGAGGAGGAGCCCCTTAGGAGGAGAAAGAACAATTGATGCAGTGTGCCAACTGTTACTATAATTTCTCTCTTCTGTTCTCAGAAAACGATGAGATCTCAAGGATATCACATGCAACGATGTCCCCTTCGAAGCAGAACAACCTTTCGTCGGTGTACTCCTTGCCCTTAAGTAAAAGCTCCTACAGCTTAATGAATGGCTTTTGCACTGTGGAAAATGTTCCTCAGTGCATTTTTTACATCAATCAGGTATGAAAATGACCCCACGTTCTGTTTATTTATAGAAACAATATAAAACATGCATTTAATGTCTGACAATAACTGATTCTAAATTCTGACAACAGTACCCGTGTTAAATGTTTTATTTTGCTGTATTAACTTGCATAAGTCGCCTCCATTTCACAGGAGCTCGACTCGTTGGGGCTATCCACGTGCATTGAGGCCAGCTCCCCAGGGGAAGCCGGCATGAATGCAGTGCCAGCTTTGAACGCCACGTACGAACTGCTGCAAATTCACAGACGAACTATGTGCACTTTGGAGGAGCTGGAGAAAGAGCATCTGAAGAATTTAAGCGCCTTGAAACACATGCGGATGACTAATTCTGGACTCAAGGCAAGTATGCCAGTGGATCACACAGGAAACTTTAGTCTTTGTTCAGTTTCTTCACCAAAACGAGTGTCCTCCATTTACATTTGGGTTCAAATGCATTTACCTAAAAGCTTATGTCTATAAAGGTATGACACAAAATAAGAAAACTAGATTTAAAAGCTTTGGATGAATTATAAAAGGCAAACTGACCTAATACAAGAACAACTCAAACCAGTTTTAGTCGGCTGGTCTCTTGAGAAATAATTCTTGTTACAGTACTTCACCGTTGGAGTCATTGTTTTGTTTTTGTGTTTCCTTTTCAGGACCAGTTGGAACTTTCTATAAGGGAGAAATCAGGTCTGCAAGAGACAGAGAGACAACTGCAACTCAAAATCAAGACTCTGCAAAGTTGCTTAAAAGCTGAAAAAGATGAGGTGAGACTTCTCCCAGTCATGTTCACAGGTCTTTGTGTGAGATAGCAAGAGTCTGACCAACCTGCGTGCTTGAATCAGGTTCAGAAGCTCCAAAATATCATCGCAAGTCGTGCCTCGCAATACAGCCATGACGCCAAGAGGAAAGAGAGAGAAGCTGCCAAACTGAAGGAACGCCTCAGTCAGCTGTTGGTCGACAGAAAGGATAAGAAACTTTGTAAATCTGCCAGCCTTCAGCACAAATTGGTCTTAACCCACATGTTAATTAATTTGTTGTTTAAAGCAATTGCTCTCTGTATTTCAAAAAGCTGTCGACATGCTGAACTGCCTGAGCCGATCAGATGGAAGAAGAAGCCTCTGGAAAAACGTAAAAGCGGCAGCCAGGTATTCCACAAGTCATGAATGTCCAACATTTTGTAGAGCGTGTGATATCTGATTCCATCTGTGGATTTGTACTCGTCTGTCTGCAGCCATGAAAGTGAGATGCACAAATCTTTATTCTGCGCCTATGAGGTGAGGCAGAAGGCCCTGGTTCTGGAGAATGCCGAGCTTAAAAAAGTCCTCCAGCAGATGAAGAAGGAGATGATACACATCCTGAGTCCATGCCAGCCCTCTGCCAAAGGAGCAACAGCTGACGAGGAGCAGGTATTTTGACTTGTACACACACGTTCACACAAAGAAGTTTAGTAAAGCGTTTGGAGAAGAAAACATAAAGGTTGACAGAAGGATTACCGGTACTCCTTACTCCCTAAATATCACCGGTATACAGGTCCTTTTAAAAAAATTAGCATATTGTGATTAAGGTCATTATTTTCCATAATGTAATGATAAAAATGAAACTTTCATATATTTTAGATTTATTGCACACCAACTGAAATATTTCAGGTCTTTTATTGTTTTAATACTGATGATTTTGGCATACAGCTCATGAAAACCCAAAATTCATGTCTCAAAAAATTAGCATATTTCATCCGACCAATAAAAAAAAAGTGTTTTTAATACAAAAAAAGTCAAACTTCAAATATGTTCAGTTATGCACTCAATACTTGGTCAGGAATCCTTTTGCAGAAATGACTGCTTCAATGCGGCGTGGCATGGAGGCAATCAGCCTGTGGCACTGCTGAGGTGTTATGGAGGCCCAGGATGCTTCAATAGCAGCCTTTTAAGCTCATCCAGAGTGTTGGGTCTTGCATCTCTCAACTTTCTCTTCACAATATCCCACAGATTCTCTATGGGGTTCAGGTCAGGAGAGTTGGCAGGCCAATTGAGCACAGTAATACCATGGTCATGATCAGTAAACCATGGAAAACCTAGTGAAGAAACTGAAAGTTAAACTGGGTTTCTTTTTCAGAAACAGATCATGTCTATCACTGAATGTTAGGAAACGCCTTGTATCTGTGACTTTCCTTCCCTCCATTGATTACGGTGACATTCTCTACATGAATGCTCCTACAAGCACCCTGCGGATGTTGGATGTTGTCTATCATGGTGCACTAAGATTCATAACTGGTTGTGATTATCGTACCCACCACTGCACCCTGTATTCACTGGTTAACTGGACATCATTAACCTCACGCAGACTCTTCCACTGGTACATTTTCATCTTTAAATCACTTCTTGGTCTGCTGCCCTCATACATCTCCTCCTACATGTCTTTGCGTGAGTGCAGCTACAGCGTGCGCTCTCAGGACATGATTACCTGCAGTGTTCCGTCAGTGAGGACTGAACTTGGAAAAAGGGCCTTCTCCTACTCTGCTCCTGCTTCATGGAATATCTTACAAAAAGATCTGAAGCTCTCGACCTTGACTTCTCTAAATGGTTTTCAGAATCTGTTGGAATCCTGGCAAAAACCAATGCAGATTTGTTCCTGTCTTTGATTTTATACATCTACCTTATAATGTTTTGCTAGTTTTTTGATACTTTGTTTAAAAAAAAAAAAAAAAAAAAACTCTTTTGTTTTTTTCTCTCTTTTGTTTTCTATTGTTTATTGTTTGTTTGTTTATTGTTTAAGGAAATTCTACCATTGCTGTTCATTGTTCTTTAGTTTTAGCAGGTCGCTTTCGTAAATGAGCCAATGAGGTGCAAAAGATTTACATGACTAAATAAAGGTTGAATGAATTTACCAGTGGTTTTGGCACTGTGAGCAGGTGCCAGGTCGTGCTGAAAAATAAAATTTTCATATCCATAAAGCTTTTCAGCAGATGGAAGCATGAAGTGCTCCAAAATCTCCTGATAGCTAGCTGCAGCTGACCCTGCCCTTGATAAAACACAGTGGACCAGCAGCTGACATGGCACCCCAGACCATCACTGACTGTGGGTACTTGACACTGGACTTCTGGCATTTTGGCATTTCCTTCTCCCCAGTCTTCCTCCAGACTCTGGCACCTTGATTTCTGAATGACATGCAAACTTTGCTTTCATCCAAAAAAAAGTACTTTGGACCACTGAGCAACAGTCCAGTGCTGCCTCTCTGTAGCCCAGGTCAGGCGCTTCTGCCGCTGTTTCTGGTTCAAAAATGGCTTGACCGGTGGAATGCGACACCTGTAGCTCTTTCCTGCACACGCCTGTGCACGGTGGCTCTGGAATCGGTCCTTCTCCACAATCTTCCTCAGGGTCCGGTCACCTCTTCTCGTTGTGCAGCGTTTTCTGCCACACTTTTCCCTTCCCACAGACTTCCCACTGAGGTGCCTTGATACGGCACTTTGGGGACAGCCTATTCTTTCAGAAATTTATTTCTGTCTTACCCTCTTGCTTGAGGGTGTCAATGATGACCTTCTGGACAGCAGTCAGGTCGGCAGTCTTACCCATGATTGCGGTTTTGAGTAATGAACCAGGTTGGGAGTTTTTAAAAGCCTCAGGAATCTTTTGCAGGTGTTTATAGTTAATTTGTTGATTCAGATGATTACCGTATTTTCTGGTGTATAGGTCGCACCGGTGTATAGGTCGCATTGTCTAGTTATCACCAATAGATTGGAAAAACCCCTAGATAGGTCGCACCTACATTTACCTCTGCTGCAAATGTCTGCCACAGGAGCGCACAGCAAGGCTTTTAAGAAGATTAACACTTAAAAACAGTTATTTGTTTGATAAAAATTGTAGCAAATATGTGTCTGAGCTGAACTTTTCCTTAATAAATGAACATAATTGTGAAATG
>JBBPBX010008682.1:10799-23060 GCA_038048925.1 Garcialebias charrua
TTACCAGAACCGCTCTCCTCCACCTGCGTAATATCACTGACACTAAGATTACATTGTGTCCAAAAATGGTGGAGAAAAACTGGTACATGCATTTGTCACATCTAGACTGGACTATTGCAATGGTTTGTTATCTGGGTGTCCACATATTTCTTTAAAATGTCTTCAGTTGATCCAAAATGCTGCTGCCAGAGTCTTAACTGGAGTTAGTAGGAGAGATCATCTCTCTCCAGTTTTATCTTCTCTCCACTGGCTCCCTGTCAAGTCCAGAATTTAATTCAAAATCTAACCTACAAAGCCCTTAACAACCTAGCTCCATCTTATATTACAGATTTTATTGTTCTATACTTTCCTAACAGAACACTTCTCTCTCAGACTGCAGGTTTATTTGTGGTTCCTAGAGTTTCAAAATGTAGAACTGGAGGAATCTTTCTCCTCTCTTGAAGAACCAACTTCCAGTTTCTGTCCGTGAGGCTGACACATTGTCCAGTTTTAAGATTAGGCTTCTTTACGTTTTGATAAATCCTATAGTCTTGGGTTTCCTGAGCTATCCCTTACTTATGCTGCTATAGGTTTAGACTGCTGGAGGACAAACTGACCACATTTCCTCACTCTGCTCTGCTGCTGTCTTTACTTGTTCTAATCCATTTGTTTTTGTAATTATTTCTTTTCTTTTGTTGTTTTATTCTAATATAAAGTACACATTGACCTTCCATTCTGTGTTTGTTTGTCTCTACTTCCTGTTCCTCTCAAATCCCAGCTGGTCGAAGCAGATGGTTGCTCGTCCTGAGCCTGGTTCTGCTGGAGGTTTCTACCTGTTAAAAGGGAGTTTTTCCTTTCCACTGTTGCCATTCTGCTTGCTCAGGATGGGAGACTGTGACGACATGAAGATTCAACACAATCTGCTGGCTTCCTCAGATAAATAACTTTTACTAATCTAAAAAAGCTAAGTCTGGTCCTCTGGACATTCAAAAAACAAAACAAAACAAAGCAAAAAAAATTAAAAAACCGTAGAAACGTTTCGGTGCTATTTATAAGACTGAGCTGAACACAGCACCTCAGACTGAGGAAGTCTTTCGGACAAAAAACGAAACTTTTCTACGTTTTTTTTGTTGTTGCTTTGTTTTGTTTTGTTTTTTGAATGTCCAGAGGACCAGACTTAGCTTTTTTAGATTTTTCTACCTGGATTATTGAGCATGCATCAAATAACTTTTACTAATAGTTTTTTTTTTAAATGTATGTGAATGTTTCCATTCAGTGACCTGAGACGACTTCTGTTGTGACTTGGTGCTTTATAAATAAACTGAGCTGAATTTAATTGAAATCAGTTTGGTGGTAAAAACCACTCGTAGCAGATTTTTACCGTCTGTGAACAAACAAAAACTATTATGATGGTTTTTAAATATGCTCATTTTAAATGTTTTCTTTTAACTACGTTAAATTTTAACAACACTTACATCTGTTACAGTTGAAAAATAGCGTTGCCCGCACCTATACCTTTGCTCCTCAAAGTGCCTAGATGGAGCAGTGCTAGCCATATGTTTGTACATAATGATGTTCCCACATGTGCTGCTGTGCTCAGGAATCTTATGTATAAATACATGTGTAGATTGTCTGTGTCATGCAATAATATAATTGCAAATCTAGTAAATCCTGCTTTTAGTGCAGTGAGATTTTGTTCAAGATTGTGGAATCATTGGCACCATCATTTGTTTGTGACTCAGTGAATTATGTGTCTTTTATTACTTTATTTTATTTGTTTTTTATGGATTTTTTATGTGTATTTTTATGGACCTTTTTTGTGTCTGAAATAAAGTTTTGATTGATTGATTGCTTGATTGATTGATTGATTGACTATATCCTAAAGAATACATGCTCTTTCTTTCATTTAGCTCAAGATGGCTGCCACAGCCACATCTTCTGACATCTTGGAGTATGTGTAGAGGATGACTCTCAGCTACTACAAAAACTACATCTCTTTATCTGTAAACTTCTTTAGTTGTTACAGCGTTTTTGTGTGTGTTGGCAAAGGCAATTAGCTGTGGCGGCCATCTTGACTTATTGACTCCAAATGTCAGTCATTTATATATATATACATACCGTAATTAAAATCTGTCCAGTGGTTTCTGAGCTGTTTTGCTAATATAAAGTGTTGATTTTAAAAAGATGCTATCTTGCAAAACAGGTGCTTGAAGTATATGTGAGGAATGACACTCAGCTACTACCACACCAAATATAAACGCAACAGTCGTAAAAAATGATTGAGTCATTGCCACTTTTACAATGGTTCATTTCGATTAGCTGTGGTGGCCATCTTCAACTTGTGGGACTCCAAAAGTTAATTAGGCGTAGAAGTACATCTGGAAATTATTTTCTAAAAGTGTCAATACAATCCATCCACTGGTTCATGCAATATTTTGCTAACAGACAAAACCGAATTAATGAATTCAATTTATAACGCACTTTTCATTAGTGAAAATCTCAAAGTGCTACATACATTGAAATGAATGCTACACACATTCATACACCGGTAGCGGCAGACTGCCATGCAAGGTGCTTTCCAGTCATACCGGGAGCAACTTGGGGTTAAGTGTCTTGCCCAAGGACACAATGACACATGGTGTGGAGAACCGGGATTCGAACCACCAACCTTCCGATCGGGGGACGACTGCCATTACCACTACGCCATGGCCGCCCCCAAGAGTTGATGTCAATGGTCAAAACAAAAGTTTCAGGCAAATATCTTGTGCAATGTAAATGTTTTAGCGTGTGTGGTTGGGATGACTTTCAGCTACGACCTTGTAAAACTTTAGCTCTGAATCTGTAAAACTGACTGGGTTACAGCTATGTACGGTAAGTGTTTTTAAATTTCACTTGGTTGTGCAACCATCTTTTATTATTGATTTTATTTGATTTTATCGCTTGTTTTAATTTGTTCTTTGCTTTGTTACACTTTGTAGCACTTTGAGATTTTTATTAATGAAAAGTGCATTATAAATGGAATTCATTATTATTATTATTATTATTTTATTGGTTTGACTCCAAACTATGAATAGTTGTAGATGTTTATCCAGATATTGTTTTCAGTGAGTTTTATTAAAATCCATTCAGTGGTTCATGAGATATTTTGCTAACAGACAGACAGAGTTGACTGTAATAGTTTATGACAAAGCTGTAAAAACAGATCTCCTTCAGTCAATTAGTGCTCAAAGGATGTGCTGGTGATGACCTTCGGCTACTACCACACTAAATAAGAGTTCATATTTGTAAAAATAAATAAATAATTGTGCTGGTACATTTGCTTATTTTAAATGGAGCTGATGCCAAAAGTTAATCAGTTTTAGATACTCAATAAATTTCTTTAGGATCCACACGAGATGTTTTGCTAAAGCCGCAGAAACAAATTAACTAAATCAGTTAAATGTTTATCAGTTCTCAGGTTTTCCTCCATTTTTCAGAAACTTCTCTCACCTTCCACGTTCATTCCTCATTAACCTTGTCCACGCTAATCTCCCTTAATGTTCGTTAGCTATCATCACAAGGCGTCAAGCTAACAGCTGAAGCTGTAAACCCAGCTTCATCCTGGACTCTGAATCCTATTTAACACCAGCTGGAGCTCAGGCCTCGGCTGCAGCTACCATAGTTTTCACACCCTCCTCCTCTTTCCGTCCTCTTCAGAGTTCACGTAGTGCGTGCATTCTGCAGGGTGTGACTGCAACTGTCTTGACGGCTGTGTATTATGCAACACAAACACTGGCTGCCATCACAACAGGCTGTCTTTGCTCGGGTTTCCACAGCAGCTCCGGTACATACGTTCACGCTCCCGCTCACTCCGGGAGGTCTTTCAGGTCCTGTCTCCATATTTCAGCCCCTGTTGTGACGACCAGCGTCTCTGCTCCAAAACTGGGCCGCTGCTCGCCCCCCAGAGAGCTGCGGCCATTTGTGAATCCTGACTAAGAGACGATCACGTGTACGGAATATGTGAACACCCTCTGAGTGATGAGACAAAGAGGGGCTTATAGATATACTGTATGCTGCACAAGACGAGCTGCACAGATTGCTTCACGTCGTCTCTTGAGTGTTCTTTTCTGAAAGAGGAAACCGTTTTCACTCACATAATGTGCTGTGAACTTTTCCAACGTGTAGATTTCAACGATAGGTATCAGATGAAGGCGCTAATGGACGTCTCCCAGAGAAGTGTCAAACGTGTGGACAAAACGCAAAAGCTGCTTCAGTTTCAGGAGTTTTACTACGCTGTCAGTTGGAAGTATAACTGTATGGGAGTTGGGGAATCACATTCTAATTGAGACATACTTCGATTTTTCACTTTACAGCAGAGATTACTGAGAACAGTAATCTCTCTGCTGCCCCTCTCTTGTGGTGTGCCACAGGGTTCTATTCTTGGTCCTCTCCTTTTGAGACATACTTCGGTTTTTCACTTTACAGCAGATATTACTGAGAACAGTAATCTCTCTGCTGCCCCTCCCTCTCTCTTGTGGTGTGCCACAGGGTTCTATTCTTGGTCCTCTCTATGGAGACAGGACGATGGCAAAATGGGCGTGGACAAATACATAAGGGGCGTGAACAAATACAGATCTCACGAGAGCAAATACATGCCTCGAGGGAGCAAATTACTCTCGAGCGAGCGCAAATCAGCCCTGCGCGCGTAATGGGGATGAGTGCGAGCGTAGAAAAGAGATCCAAGCGCACGCACGCTCCCTCGGAGGACAACTACATGCTCTCGCGTGCAAAATGTATCTACTGTCTGTCTGTCCCTCTCGCTCACGGTTCAGACTTTTGACACTCGGTGGGCGGAGCCAGACGGCCTCTGTATCAGGACACATGATTGGCTGTAGTCCCTTCTCCTCTGTGATTGGATGTAACACTTCCTGAACATACTTTGGGAGTTTTTAACACATTTTTATCTTGTATTTTATTTATATTTTAAATCTCTGAAATACACTGAAAACAGTACAGACCTTATGTATGAAATGTTAATAGATTGGCCCACTAATTCATGTTAATCCAAAGTCTAAAACATAGACCCCATTGTTGTTTTATTTTATTTATTTATTTCTAGTCTACAATTAGTTACACTATTGTGAATATGGAGACTTTCATCATGTTTCAATCCATGCTCTGAGAGACTGCAAAGCAACTATGTATTTTATTTAAAAAAAAATAAGAGTCAACTTTGTTCATCGTCCGTCCCAGCAACAGTGCAAATAATAGGTCAGCAGGTGTCGCTGTTCTCTTAAATAGCTTTCCCGGAAAACTAGTTGATTACTTGCTCTCAACTTGGGTTTATGGATGAACTTACATTAAAATATTTGTTGTTTATACTGTTATTCACTTGTTTTTTATTTTCTATACATAAGACTTGGCACATGTATTACATATTGTACAATTGTTCTATTTTTGCAAAAATAATATGACTGTAACTTGCCACTTATTTTTTTCGTTTTATGTTCCCCTTCTCTTTTTTCTGAATTTTATTGTTATCTTTTGTGATGTTGATAATAAAGATTTTAAAAAAAATCTTCCATTTCTGCTTCCTACTGTAAGTTTCAAGACACCTGATTGGTTAAAATCCTTACTTCTCTGTGATTGGCCACAAGTTTTACTAGAAAAAAGTGTCAGATGAGCTTTTGCCTTTAGTTCAGTGCAGATCTTTTTATAGCGTTGTTATCTCTCTACGGATCTGCGAAGGATTAAACTATCATGGAAGATCATCAGGAAGTAAGTGATGCTTCTCTTAGAATTTATATTATTTTTGTTGAGCAGAAAAGTAACATATTGCACTGATAAACTATAATAACGATTTCTAGTAAAATAAACAGGAAAACATCAAAAATCCCCCTGGTCACTTGTGATCAATTTACTCAAATAAAATCAAAGCAGCTCTGCTCCTCATAGTGTTAGCCTATTATTATTTTATTAGACCGTGACATGTTTTTAAAAAGGTGTTAGAACCTTTATTTTATTTATTTTATTTATTTTTTAAATTCATTAATTGTGCATTTGTTTTTATTGGACCCAGTTTTTATTTGAGTATTTTATCTGCATTTTTTTTATTTTAATTTTTTGATGCGATCATGTGTGAGACACTATCCACTTGGCTGTTCCTCGTCTTGGTTGCATTTCTGGTTGAGTTTTATCTTGATTTTATCTAATGTTCAGACACTGTAGCACTAGATCTGTTGTATGTAAAGTGTGTTACAAATTAAAGTTATTATTATTTATTATTATTATTATTATTATTATTATATATGATGAATGTTTTTTGTTCAGTGACCTGAGATTACTTCTGTTGTGAATTGGCCCTGGTTAACCTGTCCTTTGTCTGGTTATGATCACAGGAACAAATACAAAACTTTGGCAAACGCGTGGTTGAATTACTAAGAAGTACCATGTCCAATGATTCAGTCCCACTGTCACAAAACCGTAAGTGTCCGGTTCACATTTTTCAAGATTTAGCAGTACCAGTAATGTAAAATAAAAACAAAGCAAAAAAATTGTAGAAACGTTTCATCTTTCGTCCAAAAGACTTCCTCAGTCTGAGCTGCTGTGTTCAGCTCAGTCTTATAAATAGCACCCTCTCACAGTGGATCAACCAGTTGGCTGATGACAGCCGAAACCAGGAAAAAAGGAGGCCTCCATCGTCAGGCTGATGGTCCGCCTTGCTCATGTGAGCAGCTGGTTTCAGGCTGTCATCAGCCAACTGGTTGATGCACTGTGAGAGGGTGCTATTTATAAGACTGAGCTGAACACAGCAGCTCAGACTGAGGAAGTCTTTTGGACGAAAGATGAAACGTTTCTACAATTTTTTTGCTTTGTTTTTATTTTACATTACTGGTACTGCTAAATCTTGAAAAATGTGAACCGGACACTTACGGTTTTGTGACAGTGGGACTGAATCATTGGACATGGTACTTCTTAGTAATTCAACCACGCGTTTGCCAAAGTTTTGTATTTGTTCCTGTGATCATAACCAGACAAAGGACAGGTTAACCAGGGCCAATTCACAACAGAAGTAATCTCAGGTCACTGAACAAAAAACATTCATCATATATAATAATAATAATAATAATAATAATAATAATAATAACTTTAATTTGTAACACACTTTACATACAACAGATCTAGTGCTACAGTGTCTGAACATTAGATAAAATCAAGATAAAACTCAACCAGAAATGCAACCAAGACGAGGAACAGCCAAGTGGATAGTGTCTCACACATGATCGCATCAAAAAATTAAAATAAAAAAAATGCAGATAAAATACTCAAATAAAAACTGGGTCCAATAAAAACAAATGCACAATTAATGAATTTAAAAAATAAATAAAATAAATAAAATAAAGGTTCTAACACCTTTTTAAAAACATGTCACGGTCTAATAAAATAATAATAGGCTAACACTATGAGGAGCAGAGCTGCTTTGATTTTATTTGAGTAAATTGATCACAAGTGACCAGGGGGATTTTTGATGTTTTCCTGTTTATTTTACTAGAAATCGTTATTATAGTTTATCAGTGCAATATGTTACTTTTCTGCTCAACAAAAATAATATAAATTCTAAGAGAAGCATCACTTACTTCCTGATGATCTTCCATGATAGTTTAATCCTTCGCAGATCCGTAGAGAGATAACAACGCTATAAAAAGATCTGCACTGAACTAAAGGCAAAAGCTCATCTGACACTTTTTTCTAGTAAAACTTGTGGCCAATCACAGAGAAGTAAGGATTTTAACCAATCAGGTGTCTTGAAACTTACAGTAGGAAGCAGAAATGGAAGATTTTTTTTAAAATCTTTATTATCAACATCACAAAAGATAACAATAAAATTCAGAAAAAAGAGAAGGGGAACATAAAACGAAAAAAATAAGTGGCAAGTTACAGTCATATTATTTTTGCAAAAATAGAACAATTGTACAATATGTAATACATGTGCCAAGTCTTATGTATAGAAAATAAAAAACAAGTGAATAACAGTATAAACAACAAATATTTTAATGTAAGTTCATCCATAAACCCAAGTTGAGAGCAAGTAATCAACTAGTTTTCCGGGAAAGCTATTTAAGAGAACAGCGACACCTGCTGACCTATTATTTGCACTGTTGCTGGGACGGACGATGAACAAAGTTGACTCTTATTTTTTTTTAAATAAAATACATAGTTGCTTTGCAGTCTCTCAGAGCATGGATTGAAACATGATGAAAGTCTCCATATTCACAATAGTGTAACTAATTGTAGACTAGAAATAAATAAATAAAATAAAACAACAATGGGGTCTATGTTTTAGACTTTGGATTAACATGAATTAGTGGGCCAATCTATTAACATTTCATACATAAGGTCTGTACTGTTTTCAGTGTATTTCAGAGATTTAAAATATAAATAAAATACAAGATAAAAATGTGTTAAAAACTCCCAAAGTATGTTCAGGAAGTGTTACATCCAATCACAGAGGAGAAGGGACTACAGCCAATCATGTGTCCTGATACAGAGGCCGTCTGGCTCCGCCCACCGAGTGTCAAAAGTCTGAACCGTGAGCGAGAGGGACAGACAGACAGTAGATACATTTTGCACGCGAGAGCATGTAGTTGTCCTCCGAGGGAGCGTGCGTGCGCTTGGATCTCTTTTCTACGCTCGCACTCATCTTAATTACGCGCGGGGGGCTGGTTTGCGCTCGCTCGAGTGTAATTTGCTCCCTCGAGGCATGTATTTGCTCTCGTGAGATCTGTATTTGTTCACGCCCCTTATGTATTTGTCCACGCCCATTTTGCCATCGTCCTGTCTCCATACCTCTCCTTTTGAAACATACTTCGGTTTTTCACTTTACAGCAGAGATTACTGAGAACAGTAATCTCTCTGCTGCCCCTCTCTCTTGTGGTGTGCCACAGGGTTCTATTCTTGGTCCTCTCCTTTTGAGACATACTTCGGTTTTTCACTTTACAGCAGATATTACTGAGAACAGTAATCTCTCTACTGCCCCTCTCTCTTGTGGTGTGCCACAGGGTTCTATTCTTGGTCCTCTTCTCCTCTCTTTGTACATGCTGCCTCTTTGATTAGTGATAGCCAGACATTATTTTTCTTTTCACTGCTATGCTGATGATCTACAAATTTATTTACCAATGAAGCCTAAAAATAGTAACCTTCTCACACTTTTTACTGATTGTATTGCCGACATTAAAAAAAAGAAAGAAAGAGAAAGAAAAGCTTTACAGAGAGTGGTGAAGGCTGCACAGAGGTCTGTCGGAGTCAGTCTCCCCACTATCACAGACATTTACACCTCCAGATGCAGGAAGAAGGCCACCTGTATCATGAAAGACCCCACTCACCCTGCACACACACTTTTTGCCCCACTCCCCTCAGGAAGGAGGTTGAGGAGCATCAAATGTAGAACCACTAGACTGAGGAACAGCTTCTACCCTGAGGCTGTTAGACTCATGAATAAATAAATAATAAGAATAATCACTGCAAAATATCACATCATGCTGATGCTGATCTGTTTTCTTGTTGCTGTGTTCATCTGTGACCATCTGCTCATACAGACTCATGTTCGTGCTGCTGTTTGTAATGATGTTTTTCTATTACATTAGTGCTTAGTGTATTTCTAGTTGATGTTTTTCTTAGTTATATCCTAGATGTTATTACTGTTTTTCTCTTACATTTTGTTGTTGGATGTAACTGGGACCCTGTGTACATAATCTCGTTTCATCACATGTACCACATGCGGTGCAAATGACAATAAAGATTCTCTGACTCTGATTAAACAGGGGCTTCACCATAATATCTTTGTTTTTAAACAAAGGAAAGACGGAATGCTTCTTCAATGATTAAAAAAAAAGCCGTTCAATACAGAAACAACTGGACGTTATTTGTAACAGAAGACGTTTCGCTTCTCATCCAAGAAGCTTTCTCAATTGTTCTTCAATGATGATGCTTCCTGTAACTTTGGTGCTCTGGTATCCAAGATCAGTCCAGATTCCCGCTAGAACCGGCCCTGGCGTTCCAGCGAATCCAGCTCCAGCGCGGATCGTGACAATCAGACCCATAGTTAAAAACTTGGGGGTGATGTTTGACAAGGACTTAAAGTTTGATAAACAAATAGCCTCTACAGACAAGGTCTGTTTTTATCAGTTATGTCTCTTAACCAAAGTTAAGCCTTTTTTAAATCGTTCTGAATTGGAAAAGGCCAATCATGCTTTTATCATTTCAAGGCTTGACCACTGCAATTCCCTATATGCAGGAATCTCCCTATCCTCCATTCAATTGGTCCAAAATGCTGCAGCTCGACTCTTAACCAACACCTCCAGACGTGAGCACATCACCCGTTTAATTTTCTCTCCACTGGCTTCCAGTTGATTTTAGAATTAAATTTAAAATTGTATTATTCACTTTTAAAACTCTCAATGGTCTTGCCCCACTATATCTGACTAATCTTGTAGCTGTTTGTGAATATAGGAGAACACTGAGATCATACATACCATACCATACCATACCATTTTATTTATAAAGCACTTTAAACAGGAACAAGTCCACACAAAGTGCTGGACAAACAAACACGCAACAGGCAACACAGACAATGAAGTACAACACGAAAAACATAAAAACATTGCAGATCATAAATAAAACGATCCAATACAAATCAGCTGGCATTGAAAGCAATGGAGTAGTAGTGAGTTTTTAACCGGGATTTGAAAACCGAGAGGGAGGGGGCCTGTTTGATGAGCAGCGGTAACTCGTTCCAGAGTCTTGGGCCTGCTACAGAGAACGCCCTGTCACCCCTGCGCTTAAGGCGAGTTTCTGGAACTATTAAGAGTACCTGATCCTCTGACCTCAAAGCACGTGGAGGGACATATGGGTGTATCAGATCCGAGAGATAGGCGGGGGCGAGACTGTTCAGCGATTTGTAGACATACATGAGAATTTTGAATTGGATTCGAAGATGAACCGGTAGCCAGTGAAGGGAGGCCAAGACTGGTGTAATGTGCTCTCTTTTGCGTGTGCTGGTTAAAAATCGGGCAGCTGCGTTCTGAACCAGTTGTAATCGTGCAATGGTGGCTTGACTGACGCCAAGCAGAAGGGAATTGCAGTAATCCAGCCTAGATGTAATGAATGCGTGAATCACTGTCTCCAGGTTGTTTTTTGATAATATGGGCTTCAGCTTAGACAGACGCCTCAGCTGGAAAAAACAGGATTTGACAATCATGTTTACATGACTGTTGAGTTTCATGGAAGGATCCATTATCACTCCCAGATTTGTGACTTTTTGTTTTTCGGACAGGGGTAGAGCAGACAGGTCAATGCAGTGGTTTGAGGTTGTGTCATTGGGAAGGAACAATATGGCTTCCGACTTCTTATCGTTGAAGCTTAAGAAATTTAAAGCCATCCAGTCCCTGATGTCAGCCAGGCAGTCGAGCAGAGGTTGAATAGAGCCTGTACCATTTTGTCTTAGGGGGAAGTAAATTTGACAGTCATCAGCGTAGAAGTGGAAGGGTATATTGTGTTTCCGGAAAATAGCACCGAGTGGCAGCAGGTATAAGGAGAACAAGAGAGGACCCAGGATGGACCCCTGCGGAACCCCCCATTTAAGAGCCGCCACTGCAGAAGTAAAATCGTTGATGGAAACACAAAAGGATCTGTCAGAGAGATAGGATCTGAACCAGTTTAGGGCTGATCCTGAGATGCCCACCCACTGCTCTGATGGAAGCTCAGTTGATCTGGAACTCTATGCTTCCTCAGTCCTGGGCTACATCAGTACATGCTCTGAAAATGTATCCATAAAAAAATATGTTAAATCTACCCGAACCGGAAACCCTGGTTAAATAAAGAAGTTCACGCCTTGCTAGCAGCCAGGGACACTGCATTCAAGTCAGGAGATAAAGAGGAGCTGAGAAAGAGCAGGAAAGAACTGAAGGATGGCATTAAGAAGGCCAAGGCCACGTATGCACAGAGGATCGAGGGACAGTTCACCTCACAAGACCCACGGAGCATGTGGAAGGGTATTAAATGCATAACAGATTACAAAGGCAAGAACAAACAATGCCCCAGGGACCCATCTCTGCCTGATGCCCTCAATAAGTTTTATGCACGTTTTGATGATCCAAACAGACCAGCTAGCACCAGACTCACCTCATCACCAGATGAAGAGCATCTCAGAGTGACCGCAGCAGAAGTGAGAGGCAGTCTCAGAAAGATTAATCCTCATAAAGCAACCGGACCAGACAACATCCCAGGGAAAGTTCTGAAGGAATG
>JBBPBX010008682.1:25099-61917 GCA_038048925.1 Garcialebias charrua
TATTGCCGACATTAAACAGTGGCTTCACCATATTTTTTTTGTTTTTAAACAAAGGAAAGACGGAATGCTTCTTCAATGATAAAAAAAGGCGTTCAATACAGAAACAACTGGACGTTATTTGTAACAGAAGACGTTTCGCTTCTCATCCAAGAAGCTTTCTCAATTGTTCTTCAATGATGATGCTCCCTGTAACTTTGGTGCTCTGGTATCCAAGATCAGACCCATAGTTAAAAACTTGGGGGTGATGTTTGACAAGGACTTAAAGTTTGATAAACAAATAGCCTCTACAGACAAGGTCTGTTTTTATCAGTTACGTCTCTTAACCAAAGTTAAGCCTTTTTTAAATCGTTCTGATTTGGAAAAGGCCATTCATGCTTTTATCACTTCAAGGCTTGACTACTGCAATTCCCTATACAGTATGCAGGAATCTCCCTATCCTCCAATCAACTGGTCCGAAATGCTGCAGCTCGACTTTTAACCAACACCTCCAGACGTGAGCACATCACCCGTTTAATTTTCTCTCCACTGGCTTCCAGTCGATTTTAGAATTAAATTAAAAATTTTATTATTCACTTTTAAAACTCTCAATGGTCTTGCCCCACTATATCTGACTGATCTTGTAGCTGTTCGTGAATATAGGAGAACACTGAGATCATCCAATACATTTCTACTGTCTGTCCCAAAGTCCAGCTATATCGATGGGGTGACCAGGCCTTTTCTGTCGTTGCACCCAGACTCTGGAACCAGCTACCTCTGGACTTGCGCTCCATCACTGATATGGAGCATTTTAAGTCTAATCTTAAACCCTTTTTATTCAGGCTTTTAATACAGTAGTTCTTTGGCAATATTGATGTGTTTTAATTGTTAGTTTTTTTAAAAATATTTTAACAGTCTGTTTTTTTATTCTTAATTGTTTGTTTTTGACTTCTGTATTGTTCAGCACTTTGTGCACCTCTTGGCTGCTGGAAAGGGCTCTACAAATAAAGATTGATTGATTTGATAAACAGAGCAATTTATTAAAGCTTGTCTATTAAATGGTAAATGTGCTTTACAACACACTCTGTGTACTCATTTACCCATTCATACCGTACTTTACTACATCTGTGAATATCGTATTTTTCTGAAGGTGCACTTAAAATCCTTAAATTTTCTCAAAAATCAACAGTGAGCCTTATAATCCGGTGCACCATTAATTCTGGTTGGGCTTACTGACCTCGAGCTGATTTTATGTGGTACACGGCGCTCAAAAATCTGTCAAAATTAACTTGGTTCACTTAATGCGCCTTATAATCTGAAAAATACGGTAAATCATTCTACAGAGTCTAATCAGAGCTTTAGATCACATTCATACCTCAGAGGCAATGAGGGGTTCAGTGTCTCGCCCTCTCGTTGGAGGACGACTGTTCTAACTACTGAGCCACAGCTGAAACTAGCATTCATCGTAGCCCGGTGGTCTGCGCCATGATCTTCTTGTAATCCTGAGGTTGAAGGTTTGCGCTCAGGTTCACTGGGCCACAAGGGTCACTGTGGTGACCCCTGCCGAAGGGAGCAGCCAAACAAACAAACAATTCTTTGAAAAAATGCATACCACATGCAACAAAGATTTGACGATATCTGTTAGTGCTCAAGAGTGTAAGTTGTGCATGACTCTCAGCTACTACCACACCAAGCTTTAGCTTGATACGTGTAAAACTGATTCGTTATACCTATTATGTGCTTGCTAATGTCAGTATGCTGTGGTGGCCATCTTGAATCAGGTGGATTACAAAAGTTAATGCAATGTAGATGTAAGTTCAGTGATTAAGATCTGAGATTTAAATTAAAATCCATCTAGCAAGCGGTTTACACAATATTTTGCCCCAAAAAAGATGGGGCAATGGGGTGGGTGTTTCCCCCCTGGCTTCCTGGTGGTGCTGGTGCGTTGAGTATTAAATCTCTTGAATTGTTAAAACTTTGTTTAAACTTTGGGATTTCAGATTTAGATTGTTTAATCACTGAAACATGTTAGTGCTAAAGTACAATCAGTATAATGAGATAAATCCCTTAAAACATCTTTATATGCTGTGCTAATACTTTGTATTAGCAAATCCTTATAATGAACTGATAAATCTTGGACGTTTAGTATAATTTCAGTATGTAGTATTCTTGTATGGTTGTTTTTTGTGAGACTGAATTCAAATCACAACCATTGTTTCCCAGCGATGATGGTGTGATCTGTGTCAAAAGGACGTGAGACCAACAAAACGTCACGCGATTGAATCTATACACATGATCTTACTTAACCAGATGTTTAATAAAGTTAACAGTCATCTTAAAATAAAAAGTTAACAGTCATCTTAGAATAAACCAGTGACCAAAACTACGAGTGTACATTTTTAAAGTTTATATGGAGGAGGAGAAGGATTCTCTGCTTGGTTGATTGTTAAATACTTTTAGACAAACTCGTTATTCGCTTGCATACAATGTTAAATCACACATTGTGAGCTTTAGTAACAGTGATTTCATTTCCACAAGTGGGGCAGTCGGAATGAGAATTAATTGTTGTAAGTTTTACAGTGACAAAGCAGGAAAACTAAAGTTGTCAGCGTGACATACTGTATTTGTTAGACATGACAACATTTTTGGCTTACTTTCACAAGACTGGTGTTTTCAAAGTGGAGCAAATGTTTAGTCCCAGTTTGCTCGAGGCATAAATGTTTTCTGCAGCAGTTTCCTCTCACAGAAGAGCTGAAGATAAAAGGATAAAGAGTTGCAGAACAAAAGTGGGAACTTGTAACACACGTGCATGCCATCTGTTCATGGTGCTCTGATCTACAACATGGATTAATAATGTAGCATTCGATAGGCTACAGAAAATCTGTTTGCTGTGTGTTCATCAGAAGGGCGAGGAATACGGGCGCCCCCTGGTGGATAGTAGGTGTTAATGCATGACAGGAAAGAAAAATGTCTCTGTCTGTCTGTCTGTCTGTCTGTCTGTCTGTCTGTCTGTCTGTCTGTCTGTGTATAAGCATGTACAGTACAAGTATTTTAAGGCCACAAATCACATCAAAACCTGATATTAAATAAACTACAAAAGTTATTTACATCATATCCAGTTCACAGCATTATTAAAGAATAAAATAAAATAAAACTTTTTTTACTCAAAATATTTTATGATTTTCTGCTTAAAAACAGTAAACATGACACTTTAAAACTGTCCAAATTTATCTTTGTTTATTATCTCATTAATGTAGGATGGATGATTTAAGGATGCATATTTCTGCCACTTTTATAAAAATAAGTCATACTTAGAAGATGCAGTCATAATTTTTACATAGTATTGAACAAGTGATAAAATTATGACAGCTTCTCCCAAGTATGACTTAGTGTTTCATAATTATGAGATACTATCTTAAAATTACGGCTTGGTATTGGATAAATGTAAGATGTTAAGGTTTAATTATGTTACATGACTTAGCATAATACATATGAAAATATGTATTAATTAAACTTTATTTAGGCAGGTTAATCCCATTGAGCCCCGAGGACTCATTTACAAGAGAGACCTGTTTATGGTAAATGGTAAATGGAGCTTACTTATACAGTATAGCGCATTCCAGCCCCGTGTGAGGAGCCCCAAAGCGCTTTACAGTACCAGCCATCCACCCATTCATACACACATTTATACACCTGTAGCGGTAGCCTGCCATGCAAGGTGCCATCCAGTCCTACTGGGAGCAACTCGGGGTTAAGTGTCTTGCCGAGGGACACAACGACACATGGTGGGGGGAAGCGGGATTCGAACCTCCAACCTTCCGATCGGGGGTCGGCTGCCACTACCACTGCACATAGTTTAACATAGTTTATGCAAAACTATGTTAAAAATATTACCTGACAGCTCATCTTTAGGATATATTTTCTTGAAACTATGCATTAGTACCCATTTATTTATTATGAGATGCTGTCAAAATGACAATATAGTATCTTATGTTGTTATTTTATGTTGTTTATTTGTCATGCAGGTTAACACAGGGTCAACAGTGCAATGAAATGTTCAGGATGAGAAGAACCAATTCGACTCACTAACAAACAACCAAAAACAAGAATTAGTAAAGCATGCAATAAGGGTACGAAATAAAGTACCAAAAAGTGACAAATAAATATAATATTTACAAGGTCCAAAATAAATATAGTAAACAAAAACATGGTAGAATATAACAGTGCAGGTGGAATGACTTTGTTTGAATAAGCATTTCACAGGTATATATATAATATAATATAATATATACTGTAATATACTGTACGCTTAAATGTACATGATGTAAACTAGTGCACATAAATGATAATTATAAGTTACTAATGAATAAGAAATTATTAGACATAATTTTCATATGGATTCAAATAATTGTTCCATACTATGTTGGGATTTTACAATAACGTCTCATGTTTTTAATTTAGTCTTTTGTTAATGTTGGGAATGGGCTTCCACAACTTCTAGCCCAAGGGTCTGCAACCTTTACGATCAAAAGAGCCATTTCTGCCCCTTTGTTCACTAAATTAAATGTGTCCGGAGCTGCTACAACTGGGATTCTCAACTGGTGGCCCACAGACCAGTTTGTTGGAGGGCATTTTTCTGGACAGAAGGGTTGCTTTTATAAAACTAAACATAACTAATGCTTTTTAGCATTTATTGATATTTTTACATTCCAAGACAATATAAAAAATTAGATTCTTATAAAGAAGGAAAAAATATATAGTTTTTGCCCATTTTCTAAAAAATTAAATAATAAACTAAGCATTTGTATGTGAATTTTTTTAATTGTAGAAAAATTATGTATCCTACTTTGAAGAAATAAAGTGTAAAAGCAAGTATGTTTTACTCCTTGTAATATTTCGAGTACAGGTAGTCCTCGACTTACGACGGTCTCGAGTTACGACATTTTGTGGTTACGACACGCATCTCCATAAAAAAAAAAAAAATATATATATATATATATACGTATATATATTTTTTGAAAATTTTATTTTGAAAAGCTGAGTTACGCAGTTTCCGGTTTTACGTTCTAAACGTAGCGGCGGAGAAATACTGCCCTGTACTCTCTAAGGCCCTGTACACACGTAGCCTGGTGTTTGAAAAATGAATATCTGTGCATAAAAAATATCTCTGTACATACATGTTCGGATATTTAAAATGTTTGTCTACACAAAACCGTTTATTTTCACCACAGTGTTGTAATGAATATGCTGAACCCATAGGTGGCAGTGTAGTGCTGTCACAACCCTTCAACCCAGCCGCCCGCAACTTCCTGTTATTTTTTCTTTTTTTTCTTTCGTTTGTGTGGACACACCGCGTTCGCAAGGTTGAACTACTTTTAAATACAGTGTTGGAGTACAAAGTTAATAAAACGCAGGAAAATGTCGACTGGGAATCATGTCAGAGCAGGTATGTTGACATTTTAGCGCTTTTCTTTAGAACATTATGTGACGCTCCAGCTGCCGCAGAAATACGCAAATCTCCGGTTCTGAAAGTCCACACGCAAACCCGAAAGCGGAGAATTCTCAAATCTCCACTTTGGTTGGAGTTTTTTAATTATTCGTTTATAGTTACATAAACCGGAGTTCACGTGTGGATGAAAGGCCAAACCGCATGATAAACTGTTCGGTTTTACTGATATCCGGCTACGTGTGTACAGGGCTTTAGAATGCTAAGTCTGGTCCTCTGGACATTCAAAAAACAAAACAAAACTTGTTGGACCAAGCTGGACAGACAGCAGCTGTGGAAAAGTAGCTGTTTTATGGACGGCGGTTTTACGACGTAAACGAATGGAGAATCCGGAGGAGGGACGGAGGAACGGAGAAAATGTCTTCACCAACATTCCAGAGTAGGAAATTAACTCTTTTTTCCCTTCATTATGGCTCCCAAATGTATGTGTGTTTTGATAATTATGTAGGGTACTGTGTTAGGATAGGCTAAGTGTTTGGTAAAATACAGTACTCTACGTATAAGGTGAAGTATTTACGTGTGTTCCGACTTACGTCAAAATTCGGGTTACGACGCAGCGTAGGAACGGATCTCCGTTGTAAGTCGAGGACACGACTGATAGAGTATTTCATCATTGATCATATAAAACTTATTAGTTTAATATACTCTGACACAACTATGACCCAGCTTACTTAAATCAAAGTTCTGTTCACATTAGGGGCTGAACGAGTACATAATTTTAAAACTCGACATTAACATAATAATACTCGAGTAGTGCTCGAGTAGTTGATGATGTCATAGGATCTCAAGATGCAAAAAATAATTAACTAATTAAAACCGCAATTTAAAAATAAATAAATTATTATTTACAAAAAAAGACCAACAAAACATTGGGAGCATATATTATGCTCCTAACATTTATCTTACAGCAAATAAGTCACAGGAAACCCCAAACTGTTAGTTATTATTATTAAGCTGCAAAAGTGAAAAAATGTGCGGCACGTCAAAAACGAAACTAAAAACAGTGGGGTGACTGACCACCCCGCACCACCACCTGTGATGCTGCGCATTAGGTTTAGTTTTAGAGATTAATATGTTAATAGGTTTTTGTAGGTTTAAAGATTTATATTTTTTGCCTTTTATTTGTGAAACAACGTCAGAGGAAGCTGGTTCTGGTTCGGTCGATTGGACCCGGTGTTGCACCATATTCTGTGACCTGCAACAGTTCATGCAACACCGCCCCCTACGGTCACGATACACGGTGGTCACAGAATATGGTGTAACATCGGTTCGCAACGTGCTCCAAACAGAAAGTTGATTCATTTTCTGTTCTGTAACTGCGACGTGATGACGTCACTATGACTACTCGACTTGAAATTAAAAAACTCGATAGACGTCCAAGTAATCGGTTTGTCGATTACTCAAGTAGCCTGTTAAAGCCCTAGTTCACATCAAGACTTTATCTGAGAAGTACAAACATGTTGTTTTTCCTGAATGCAGAACAGACAAGTCTTTAAGCTTTGTTCATGATTAGACAATGTTTTGATTTGATGTTCCTGTTTGAACGGAACCATGACTTCACGTTTGTTTTATCTGTGAACTGTCAGAGAATTGTGTTACTCATCAACTCCTCCTCTATCTTCAATATATACGCACGCACAAGCGGCCCAAATCGGACTTTGCTGGCAACACGTTTTGAAACTTGTTTCAAAGGTGCATTGAAAGCAATTTCCCACTTTGCAAAGTTTATGATCAGTGTTAAATTTAATTTTTGTCTCTTTTGTGTGGTTCTTATTTAAGGTGAAGGTGTTTAAAATTCCTATCAACGACGGTCTCGAGTTACGACGTTTCGCGGTTACGACGCATCTCCCATTAAAAAAAATATATATATATTTTGAAATTTTATTTTGAAAAGCCGAGTTACGCAATTTCTGGATTACGGTTTTACAGCGGTTTTACGTCGCAAATCGCAATAGAGAATACGGAGGAGGGACGGACGGCTTCACCACAGCATCCCAGTAGGAAATTAACTCTTTTTCCCCCTTCATTATGGCTCCCAAATGTATGTGTTTTTTGATAATTATGTAGGGTACTGTGTTAGGATAGGCCAAGTGCTTGGTAATACAGTACTGTACGTATAAGGTGAAGTATTTACATATGTTCTGACTTACGTCAAAATTCGGGTTACGACGCAGCGTAGGAACGGCTCTCCGTCGTAAGTCGAGGACTACCTGTATTTGCTAAATAAATTACAGAAAAACTGCTAAAATTAGCCCTTTTAGTTGTTATAACAACCAATAAAATTAAGTTTTTATTTGTTTTGGTCAAAGCTTGAATGAGCCGCTGCAGAGGGACCAAAGAGCCGCATGTGGCTCCAGAGCCGCAGGTTGCAGACCCCTGCCGCTAGACAAACCTAAACAATAAATGGAATATGAGCGACTTTAAAGCTTAAACACATTCCTGTTTTATGGAAGCTAACAACAACGTTACCTTTTGCGTGTTTTTCTTTCGGGACTTGTATTTTGTTTTGTGGGAAAAAGCTACTGTACTGTACTTAATTATTCATGAGTCTCCTTCCATCGCAGGGAAACAGCGCGAGCGGGGGGCGTGGCTCTCCCTGTAGGCGAGAACGGAACCGGAAATTCGGCCATCTCCTCGTACATCCAGGCTACAACAGGGTCAGTATTCCTCTCATTTAGCTGTTTGTCGTGTCACGCTGTCAACATTTAGTAGCCTTTTGCCATTTCGAGCGAGTCTAGTCACCGTGGTCCTGGAACAGGACGTGTCCGCCGCCGTCCAGTCCTCGTAAAGTCCAGAACTAGCATCTGAAGCTAGCTAGCTAGCAGGAAGTGATTTCTTTACAGTATTAGTCCAAACTGGCTGGTAACCTTCGTATCTAGTCTGGAACAACGGTTACGACAAGGGCAGCTCTTTGGCATTCAGTGGCTGGCTTATTTGTGTGAAGCCGTACATTTTCTATCCCCCCTCACGATTATTATGTATTTTTTTAGACTTCCCAGAGCACTGTGGCAAACTACTAGTCAACAGTTTCGATTAGTTGGTTGCTATGTGGCTAACGCTTTAGCTTCTAAATGACAGCTGCCGTTACTTGTAGCAGTGTTGTAGTTTCTTTCCATCCGGCCGGTCGTAAAGCTCCTTAACGCAGCACAGGTTTAGTAAATGCTAACACTTTGTTAGCGTGCCAACCTGATAGGTGTGACACAAAGTGTGTCCGGGTAACGGTTGTTTGCCTTATCTGGGCGGACGTGCCTCAACCAGATGTGAGAAGAGAGAAATGAAGCAGTTTAGCTTTATCGCTAACATCTGTTCGTGCAAAGTTATCTAAATGACATTTAAATGACACGAACCTTACAGAGTTGCATCGCTTTTAACTGAGGCATATGTGTTTATATGTATATTTGTCTTTTTAATTTGCTTACTGACAGTTTATTACAAAACTACCAGGAAGCTCCCACTGTTCTGTGCCCACTGTAGTTCAGAAAAGTAATCTGGCTCAAGTACAACGTGTGCTTGCACTTTGCCCAGAGACTTGGCCCCAAGGGAATGAAAGCTGAAGCATGGTCAATGCTGAGTGAGATCCAGAGGTGTCAGGACCGAGCCATGACAGAGGTTTGAAATACTTTTTAGTAGAGACAGATTAAAAGTAATGCTTTAAGAATATGACGATTATAGATCGCAGCTCAGGTCAATGCTTGGAAAGTGAAGGAGGGGTGCTGCTTTCAGTAAGGATAGTCATTCATGAACTTTAAACCCTGCTATTAATTCAACAAGCTAGATTATGGCATCACTCTTGACTCTTGCTTGCCATGAGATATCTTCGTAAGACATCTGAGGCATAAATACTTGTGATATGAAGATGTGTGTGTTGTAGATGCAAGCAGCAGAGTTGAAATGTCGTCAAAGAAACATGATAGTAGAGATTATGTGGCCGCTCTAAACTTTCTCCCAGAGCTTCAAAAGTCTCTGAACTGACTTTTGTAATGAATTATTTACAGTAAGTTCAGGAATGAGAGGGCTTCCTCATATTTGCATGAAATATGGCGTGCAAGGCTGATTTAACAGCCCTAAAGGTTTTAATTATAAATATTTGTTGATGTTTTTTCCCTTGGCGTATATGTTGATATGTTTACCTAATTTTTACTGATGTCAGTGCTTATAAATGAAAATATTTTTAACTAACTGCGGAGGCGAACGGGCCTAATTTGTTCGTACTGACTAATTATGTTTGTTACGGTGCTTGTCAGAGTTTCAGACAATTAATTGCACGTGTTGTTATTTACTGGCCAAAATAAGAAAGCTACTGTATTTTACCAATTGCTGTAGTTATTCAACTACAGTATTCTTGTGTAAGATCTCCAAAATAAAATGTACGTAGAAATCAATTTAAAGTTATTTGGATCACACAAACCGTAAAACAATACAGTAGTAACATTAGTGAGTTAGATGCAAATTTGGCCATATTAATCTTATTTATACATTATTGTACATTTGTGTTAAATAAAATTTTAAATGTTCATCTTTAGTGTAGCATTTCTGTCCGGTTACTAAGGATTCAAACTTGACTGAATACTTATCTTTATCTCCAGTATTTTAAATTCTAGCTTCAAATATGTAACTGTGATTACTGGTATGTTTAAGTGTTTAAAATGTATAAAACATACAGCACACATCTATAAATGCATAGTTTGTCTAGTACTGATGTCGATGCATAAAACATGGAAGTTTTTTTTTTTAGAAAGCTTTGTTAGAAAAAGCGCAGCGTCGTGTCTCAGTTACCTGTCGAGACTAATTTGGACAGGTGGACATTGTTTGTTTAGTGATTTAAACAAACTGATCTTTTTCTCAGAATTTTTTATTTTTTTGTCTTTTCCATTTATAAAAACAAATAATTTCAGGTGGCATTCCTTTTTCTTGGTTAAACTCGTTTTTTTTTTAGCATTATTACATCTGAAGAAATTATTCATCTTTAATAAAAGATAAAAACATAAACACTTAAACTGCTTTGTTCTTTTTTATTTTATCTTTTGCTTTATTAAAGCAAAACACAAAGGTTCTCAAATGATCTCACAAATATCTTTTTCCATTCATTCAACCTTTATTTATAGCACATATGTCAAGGTGGCGGCCCGCGGGCCAGATCCGGCCCGCAAAACAATTATTTATGGCCCCCTGGATGATATTTAATAACTATTAGAGCCGGCCCGCAAGCCACAGAACACCGGCAGCCGGCTCTCAGCTGTTAACAAGGTGAAATGTCCGCTGCTAAGCTTCATTCTAACTCCGGCTGAAGTGGTGGAGGTGCTCAGCTTCATTCTAACTCCGGCAGAAGTGGTGGAGGTGGGGGGTGGGAGAAGTGACGATATTCCAATGCGCAGCAACACTTTCCTCAGCCCTCCCCATCTTGTTTTCTCACAGACATAGTCTCGCGAGTTTTGGGTGCAGTGACTGACGAGACTTCAATACAGCAGTGGAGCTATCGGTGCGAAGTAAACATGGATGCTGCAGAACTAGCAAACAAGCAAACGAAAACTTATTATTTTCACACAGAGTGGGAGGAGGAGTATTTTTTTGTTTATTCTAATTCGAAGTCTATTTGCCTCATCTGTAATTCGAGCGTTGCCTTGCCCAAAAAGTGTAACTTGGAGCGGCATTTCAAGACGATGCACAAACTGTTTGAGACAGATTTCCCTCCTAAAAGTTGTTTATGGACTCAGAACATGCGGGAGCTAAAACACAAGCTTGCAGCCAGCAATCAATCTTCACTCAGCCCAGCACAAAAGGTAAGGTTGCTACGATCGCCTCCCACCGTGTTAGCTGCATCCTGGCTCAACATAAGAAGTCTTTCAGTGATGGAGAAGTTATGAAAGAAGCGTTTATTATTCTGCATTATTCACCTGGATTATTGATCATAAATCAGGATGTTATTCTGTGTTATTTACCTGGATTATTGAGCATGCATCAGGGTGTTACGGTATTCTGTTATTCACCTGGATTATTGAGCATAATTCAGGATGTTATTCTGTGTTATTTACCTGGATTATTGATCATAAATCAGGATGTTATTCTTTTATTCACCTGGATTATTGAGCATAAATCAGGATGTTATTCTGTGTTATTTACCTGGATTATTGATCATGCATCAGGATGTTATTCTGTTATTTACCTGGATTATTGAGCATAAATCAGGATGTTATTCTGTTATTCACCTGGATTATTGAGCATAAATCAGGATGTTATTCTGTGTTATTTACCTGGATTATTGATCATGCATCAGGATGTTATTCTGTTATTTACCTGGATTATTGAGCATAAATCAGGATGTTATTCTGTTATTCACCTGGATTATTGAGCATAAATCAGGATGTTATTCTGTTATTCACCTGGATTATTGAGCATAAATCAGGATGTTATTCTGTGTTATTTACCTGGATTATTGATCATGCATCAGGATGTTATTCTGTTATTTACCTGGATTATTGAGCATAAATCAGGATGTTATTCTGTGTTATTTACCTGGATTATTGATCATGCATCAGGATGTTATTCTGTTATTTACCTGGATTATTGAGCATAAATCAGGATGTTATTCTGTGTTATTTACCTGGATTATTGATCATGCATCAGGATGTTATTCTGTTATTTACCTGGATTATTGAGCATAAATCAGGATGTTATTCTGTGTTATTTACCTGGATTATTGATCATGCATCAGGATGTTATTCTGTTATTTACCTGGATTATTGAGCATAAATCAGGATGTTATTCTGTTATTCACCTGGATTATTGAGCATAAATCAGGATGTTATTCTGTTATTCACCTGGATTATTGAGCATAAATCAGGATGTTATTCTGTGTTATTTACCTGGATTATTGAGCATGCATCAGGGTGTTTTTCTGTTATTCACCTGGATTATTGAGCATAATTCAGGATGTTATTCTGTGTTATTTACCTGGATTATTGAGCATGCATCAGGGTGTTTTTCTGTTATTCACCTGGATTATTGAGCATAATTCAGGATGTTATTCTGTGTTATTTACCTGGATTATTGAGCATAAATCAGGATGTTATTCTGTGTTATTCACCTGGATTATTGAGCATAAATCAGGATGGTATTCTGCATTATTCACATGAGTTATTGATCATAAGTGTTTATTGAGGCTTTATTTAATATTTTATTTAATTCATTTATTCATTCATTTAAAAGAGACAAAATAAAACAAATTCATAAAAAAAACATTGAATGAAAAGAGTGCAGAAAGAAGAAAAAAACTTCTATCACCTCATTATAATAAACATTGAACCAGTCCGGCCCTTGGCTTGTAGCAAATTTGTTTTTTTGGCCCTCGGTGTATTTGACTTTGACACCCCTGATTTATAGCCTCATTGAGCCACTGGGACTCATTTACAACAGGGACCTGTTTATGTACAGTCAAATTAAAACATTAAGTGAGTCTATAGAGCTTTTGTTGTTTATTACATTCTTGTTTTGTTTTTTTGACTTAGCTTGTGGCGCCATCTGTTTGTTGTGAAAACCTAGTTTTGGACAGTGAAAGGATCTGGTCAGCAACAATTGTCCAACCTGCTGTGTAAGCAATCTAACACAATGTTCAGGAGGCACTGCCAAAACTCTTACTATGCTTTTAAAAATAATAATGATTTATTGCTAATAAACCTAAAATAAATAGGAAGAGTTACTAATATGGAGTGATAGAAACGTATATGTCCAGAAAGTGTTTTTTAGTGATAACTTCTTTTTAAATAATCCATGACTCTGATGTGAAGGCTCACTGTTTCTGTGGACTCCTAGATGTTTTATAAACTGTAAACGCAGCGATAAAGAACGTTATATTACCCAGAGTTAAATAAATACAGACATGCCCTTGGCAACAGAGTTCAAAGTTCAGTTTATGTCCAGAAGGCACGTAATATGTAGTGTTGTGTAATTTTACTTTACTGAAATGCTGCTCATGTCCCAGAGTAGATATGTTTGTACATTTATGAACCACTTGTACGTATTTTTATATGACTCGTGAGGCTTTACTTGTTTTGATTTGTCTAAAGCTTTTTTATTGAGTTTTATTTTGTTGTTTGCATATAAAAAAGTAGGACTTTTATTTTTTTTATTTCACAACCTCAGAAACAACAAGTATATAAGGTTTTGGAGCGATTCTGTTTGTGATGTTCCTATTTTTTAAATGTTTCTGATTTCAACATTTAGTTATAAAAGTAGCTCTATGAATGAGTCAGTTAATAAAGTGGGCTGGTTTATGATGTGTAATCTTTTCTACAGCAAAATAAATTAGTAAAACTTGTAGTTATCTAAAATGTAACATTGTGAGCTGATTGATATCCATCCATTATCTTTACCCGCTTCTTCCTTTTTGGGTCGTGGAGGTCACTGGTGCCCATGTCCAGCTTTCACTGTGCGAGAGGCGGGGGACGCCCTGACCTAGACCGGTCGCAAGTCCATCGCAGGGACACTTAGAGACAAACAAGACAACCAACCATTTGCTCTCTCACTTACACCTAGGGACAATTTAGAGTTACCAATCAGTCTAACATGCATGTTTCTGGTCTGGGAGGAAACAAGAGTACCCAAAAAAAAAACATGAATGCACGGAGAGAACATGCAAACTCCACCCAGAAAGGCCCCCAGCCAGGAAGGAGTAAACTATCAGCCATGTGTGGGTCAGCACCAGATCATGTGGTGTTTTGAAACTGAATATGTGCTTTGTATTTAAAACGATCGCTTTGAAATCAGTTGTTGCGTAAGATTCAGCCTGTTCTGTCAAAATGTCCAGCGTCTCGATTTTTAACAGCATCCTCAATCTTTTCCTACAGTTTCCATCCACCTACATCTGTGCTCTTCAGACCCAATGTTGCCGCGGGAAGAACGAGACAAACTGACACACAGGAGTCCATGACCGAGTGAAGGACGAGAGAAAGAGAGACAGAGCACTGGGGGGACACAAATCTTATTCTGAATCATTCTTGAGTAATAGATGTATGTGAAACAGGCTTTACCTTTCTAATAATCCATCAAGTTACCATTTAAGGCAGACTTTTTATAAAAATGCTCTTTCACTGTATGCTATCTTCTTTTTTTTATTATTATCAAGGTCTATTTTATTGTATCTTTTATACATTCACATTTCCTCCAGTCTTATTTTTTTCTCATATTTTGTTTTATTAATCAAAATGTGTTGGAAATATATTCTGTGTAATTGCACATATGATTTAAATCTATATAGCCTTGAATCTCCATCTGCTCAGATTTCAACAGAACTCCGTGGCCAGACAGTTGCCATGTCGACCTCATCGCTACGGCGACAAGTAAAGAACATCGTCCACAACTATTCAGAAGCAGAAATCAAGGTCTTTCTTTCATTTTATCAGCTTTCTTCTCGGTTTTGTCAAATTCTGCATTTTCTCAGTCTTGACTCGCATGTTGATCTTAAATCTCTTCAACACTGCAGTGCTTTTGTATAATTAATAAGGGTTGCATTTTGTTTCTGTTTAGCCTGTACCACGAGTTTACATTTTCACTTGGAAAAGTTTTTTGCTTCAAAATGGCTCTTATCACAAAGGCCTTGAATGAAAGGTTATCCCCAACAGGTTAGAGAGGCAACGTCCAACGACCCATGGGGTCCCAGCAGCTCTCTTATGTCAGAGATTGCAGATCTGACCTACAACGTTGTGGCCTTCTCAGAAATCATGAGCATGGTGTGGAAGCGACTCAATGACCATGGAAAGAACTGGAGACACGTGTACAAGGTGTGCAGTTTTATCTTTAAGTTGGGATGATCTCACTTCTTGTTAGATGCTGTGTACAAGACCATAAACTCTAAACATTACAGTTTAATGATATTAAACTTAAAGTCTAACAATCTTCTGGCTCTGGGCTCATACTGTATGTTGCACAGTTCCTTTTTTTTTTTTAAATATCAATTTAATCAGCTGGGTCTGCTCCAAATCTTCTGCTAAAAATCCTCATATTTGTATTTTTCTTCAAAAAACAAAACCCTGTTACAACTCTAGTGAATCTTTCAGGAAGATTGGGACTGAATAATTACAAAGTTTATATAAAATTTGAATTTATTGCAAACTTTACAGAGACAAATGTTAGTTTTTTATAAATATAAAATCATAAATGTGTCATTGTTAGTTGTCACTCTACTAGTGGTAATTTAACTGGAAATTATAGAAAAATGTGCAAACAAATTTTTTTTTTTTATTTTACTGTTGCTTTTGCATAATCCAGCATTTTCCTACACTGTCATTTTAGTGCTTTTTTTCTCTCCCCATCAGGCTATGACTCTTATGGAATACCTGATTAAGACTGGATCAGAACGTGTTGCACAACAGTGTCGAGAAAATATCTACGCAGTCCAAACCCTCAAGGATTTCCAGTACATAGACAGAGACGGCAAAGATCAGGTACACACACAAACCCATGCTAACAAAACTGAGTAGAGCAGACATCTTTAATAAGTTCGGTCCATATTTGGGTTATGCAAGAACACTGTCCAAATTCTTTGAATGAACTTCAAGCAAGATCAACAAAGTGTTTCTGACCTTTTGCACAAAGCCAGTGGTTGGCTAATGATAAATAAAGTGTGCAAAGTTAATAAGTTAAGCTAACAGTAAGCTTTATAGTGTAACTACTGTGGTGTGCAAAAAGATGTGATGTGTATAGGACTTTTTAAATTTGATTGTTTTTTAGCAATAGTTCTGCAGGTTTTTTATACTGTAGGGCTAAACTATTTGCAGCAGTTGAATTCTATATAAAATAGTTGAACAATGTTAACTATAAAGATTAACTTTGTTATGTGTAAACACAAGACTGGTTTAGTCCTTGATTTATTAATTGGTTCAGAAACTCTTGAACGAGTCATTGGTTCATGTTGAGTGTCTAAAAAACAACATACAGGTAGTCCCTGAGTTACAACGGAGTTCCGTTCCTATGCCCGTTCGTAACTCGGATTTCGACGTAAGTCGAAAAACACATACACACTGGCCGCCCCATATACACGTACATGTACTATACTGTACAGTTACCAAGCACTTAGCCTATCCTAACACAGTACCCTACATAATTATCAAAAAACACATACAGTACATTTGGAGCCATAATGAAGGAAAAAAGAGTTAATTTCTTACTGGTAGCTCGTGAATTCTTCCTCCGTCTGTTAGCATGTTAGCTCGTGCACCTCTGAGCTCTGCAGCTTCCTGCAGCTTCACGTGGTCCACAGCGTTTACAGCAAGGTCTGTTAGCATGTTAGCTCGTTGCTCAGCTGCTCTGCCTCGTAAACCTCCGCTCCAAAACAATAAGGTCTCCTGGATCCTGCACTTTTCCACGTGCGGTCCAGCGGTCCAGAGTTTTACAGTAAGGTCTGTTAGCATATTAGCCCCTCCTAACCTCCTCTGCTCCGGTCAGCCTGTCCAAACAATGAGAGGTCTCCTGTAAGTTTCCACTGACTGCGTCAGCTACTCTCCCACCTCCCTCCTGTAAATTTCCGCTGAGTTTCGGTACGTATTTTCTGATGTAAAGGCGCATAAACCGCTTAACTCGAACAATGCTTTTCAATGGGAGGGCGTTCGTAACCCCGAAACGTCGTAAGTCGAGGCCGTCGTAAGTCGGGGACTACCTGTAACTCCTTTCCGTAAAAATGGGCAGGTACAGGTACTTGATTAAAACAGAGAATGAGAAAAACATACCAAACACTTATCGAACAACAAACTAACTTGGAAAATGTTTTCAGAAACGAGTGTTTTTTCATGGCATGTGGGCAGATTGCGGCTCTTTGACCGTCTTTGTCTTTATAAAGGGGCAGGTAAATGTTCCCATGTTTCAATTTGATGTATTGCCATGTTTTTTCATAAACAAATCAAATGGCCCCTCCACAAAAGTGGTGGAGGAATTTGAGTACCCCTGTGATCCTGGGGGGTATGTTGTTGGGGGGATCAGCCCCTGAAGGGTAGGGTCTCCCATGGCAAACATGCCTGCAGGGAGGGGGCTTGTCAGACTGAGAGCGATTCAAAACCTTGATGAAAAACAACAAATGTAGGACCCACCACCTGCGGGAAGGTCAGTCAAGGTTGGGTGATGTACTGGTACATGCTGGCGGCAGGCAAGGTTGGATCCCTGGGCATGCCAATTCCTGGCGGCAATGTCTCTCTGCAGCTTCAGGCTGCAGGAGGGAAGGTTCTGACTGTTGTTTGTGCTGATGCACCAAACATCAGTTCAGATTACCTGGGCTTTCTGGAGTATCTGGATGGTGAAAAAATAATTCATCCCTGTACTGATCAGGCTTCTCAGTGAACATTGATCGCTTCTGTATTGTTGTACTGTATTAGCATCTTTATGTCTTGTGCAGTATCTGAACCTGAATGGTGTTCACATTGTATTTCTGTGCCAGTGTTTCCCCTACCATTACTGTATATAGGCGGGGCGCATCGCCCCGTCAACAGAACCGAGCGCCCCGCTTACGGATCCCCCCCCCACCCCTCCAACTACCTGTCGGCACTGACATAATGCTAAACTAGCAGCTCGCAATGCAGGTGCATTAGCTAAAAACCTAAAAGCAGCCTCTTCCCTCATGCTGAACACTCACGCTGACACACACACACACTCGAAAACTGTCGGTACAAACAGCGCACGGCTCATGTTTGTCTGTCTCACCCTCCCCCACCCAAAAAAAAACAACAAAAAACTGCACAGACAGTGCGCGGCTGAGATGTGTTTGTCTTTGTCCTCTGCCCTGCTCCAAAACTGTAAAACTGTTGGTGCAAACAGCGCACAGCATTGTCTTTGCCTCATCAGGTGGATGAGTTCAAGTTTCTGGGCCTCTTGTCTTGTTTATGTGGGATGGTAGGATGGAGTGGGAGATGGATTGTCAGAATGGGGCCTTGTCCTCAGTAATAAGGAAGTTACTTCGGTCAGTCGTGATGAAAAAAGAGCTGATTGAAAAGGCAAAGTTCTCAGTTTACTGGTCTGTCAATCTACGTTCTGACCCTCACTAGGGATGTGCGATATGGCTTAAAATTCATATCACGATATGTATTGTGAAGGGTGGCGATAACGATATATATCGCAATATGTTTTTGGTATAAAACTTGCAATAGAAATTAAAAAAAGCATAGGGTGTCCTTTTGCCATAATTTATTTTGAAAACTGCTATACCACAAAATAATCTCTATTAAGAAATTTTCACTACTAGGTCCAGAGAGTTTAAAATAATTAACAACTCAAGCATTAGGCTTTCTTGTAGTGCAAAACAGTGCAAAATATATCCTGTGTAGTTTTAGCCTAGCCTGGTTAAAACCACACCCTGTCCTTCACTTCGCTTCAGACTAGGGTCTGGGACCTCTCCATTTTAAAACGATTCTTGCTGGAGGCGTGGGCTCTGCTGAGGAACAAAACCATTGGATATTTTGAACAGGAAAAGCATTCTGCTCCCTCCCCTCAGAGCCATATATGGCTGCTCCCCGTGCTCTGGTGAACTTGACAACTGCTCCGCCTCCTGCAGCAGCTTTTCTCTTGCTGCCGGCTGCCGCGCTGGAAATTCTGTGTTTATATGTTAATAAAACGTTTTAATAAAATACAATAAAACCATGGATCGCTGGTCCAGCTCACCAGAAGACCAGAACATCTGATGGGACTCGGTCAGCAACGTAAAACCCGAGTTTAATTCTCGTGACAGCCATTTCCTTGTTCATTTCAGCGGAGGGAGAGAAGGAGGAGGGCGCGAGCGATCACTTGACTTTTGGCCCAAAAAACAAAAGAAAACTCCAGATAAGGGATTAAGAAGGGGAAATTAATAAATTTGTGTCACATATAAAACAGTTCTGCATCGCTTTGCATCGCTTTGAATGAGAACATGCCGGTGCTCGCTGACTGCGCGCTGGCAGAGCCCTTTTATAGGGCTCTGCGCGCTGGGACAGGTGGGGGCGTGGGTTAGGGTCCAAAACTCCGTCCCTTCTGTTCTCTGATTGGTCCGAACAAAAATCTACCGGAGAAATGGTTGTTAATGAGAGAAGTCCCAGACTGTGCAGTGAAGGGAAATGAGAATTGAGCGGAGCTGTGCAGGAAGGCGAGGGCCAGGCTAGTTTTAGCCATAAGTTTTAAACTAAAGAATATGTTGTTAACTCTTAACAGTTTCCAATATTGTCACTTAAGAAATGAACAGTAACAGAGCAGCATTTTACACTGAAAACACTTCACCCTCCAACCCTCTAGAGGGCGTCTCCTTCAGCTTTAAGGAGAGCTGACAAGGCAACCAGTTTCCTCTGTGGCTTTGACCAGAGGGTCTCGCAGTAAAATCACACAACACAGCGTTCTGTTCACAGATCAGAGGGCAGGTTTCTCTAAAGCTGACCAACGCTTACTTTAACTTTCGACAAAAAAAAAAAAACTTTCAACAGAACACAGCGTTTTGCGCATGCATCCGAATATGGCAACACTACGGCAAGCCGGACGTAGTTAGCTTATAGCTTCGCTACTTAGCACTCGAAGAAAAGACTTTAACACCACTTACGCACAGTTTTCAACACAAAAAAGTAACAATTAACTCTGACAACTCTGATTGTACACTTCAACACCACTTATGCACAGTTTTAAACAAAAAAAAGTAAAGATTAAATCTGACAACTCTGATTTTGCGGTTAGCCGGTAGAAGACAGATCTCTATCGTAGGCTAAATTTCTATCGTTTCTACCGTGTACCGTTTATATCGCGCATCCCTAACCCTCACCTATGGTTAAGAGGTTTGGATCATGACCAAAAGAACAAGATCCCAGATACAAGTAGCCGAAATGAGCTTCCTTCGCAGGGTGGCAAGGCTTAGCCTTAAGCCCGAGATACACTCGAGCGTCCTCACGATACGCCTATACGCAGCGTACGTACGCTGTGGCAAAAGCGTAGCCCCGCGTAGCCCCTCAGGGCACGTATGCGCAAAAGTATTTTTTTACTACGCATACGCGATGCGCGGTGTCTGAACATAAACTTCCCCGGCGCCGGACTGTTTTGTATGTTACACAAATTAAATAAATTCCCCTTCTTTATCGCTGATCGGGCCTTTTCTTTTGTTTTTTTGCCTAAAGTCAAGTAACCGCTTCTTCCTCCGTTCACTCGATGATTGAAATGAATGAATTCAGGTCCTACCTGGGTGCGGCGATGTTTTAAATATCCCTGGTGGGCTGTGTGCTGCAGGAAAAGCACTCCCTGTTATTATTTTTATTTCTGAGAGAACTTTTTACAACATATATAGTAGAAACACCGCATGAACACCGCCGCGGTCTTCAAGGCGCTACATGAGCTGGCTGTCAATCATTTCAGTAGGCGTGTCAGCAAGTAACCAATCAGCGAGCTCAGTTGAGTCCCCTCCGTGCTCAGCTGCTCATATTACAACAAGGAGAACGCGAGCGTTTGAAAGCTGATAGTTTCTGACATATATGCTGAAGCATATCAGCAAAACACATGCGCACAAAATGCGCGCGTATGGTGGCGTACCTGAGGACGCATGAGTGTATCTCGGGCTTTAGAGATAAGGTGAGGAGCTCCATCATCCGGAGGGAGCTCGGAGTAGAGCTGCTGCTCCTCCGCATCGAAAGGAGTCAGTTGAGGTGGTTTGGGCATCTGATTAGGATGCCTCCTGGCCGCCTCCCTTTAGAGGTTTTCTGGGCACATCCCACTGGTAATAGGCCCTGGGGAAGACCCAGAAGTCGCTGGAGGGGTTGTTTATCTAGCCAGTGAATGCCTCGGGGCCCTCCAGGATGAGTTGGAAAGTGTCAGTGGGGAGAGGGATGTCTGGGTTTCTCTCCTGGACCTGATGCCGCTGCAACCCGATTTTAGATAGGTGGTAGAAGATGAATATGGAGATTGAAAATGGCCCTCTATGATAAAATGTACTGTAACCCACCCAACCCTGATATAGGGCTGTAGCCCCAGACCACTTTAAAAGATTGAAAGGAAGTCTGGCTCCTTTGATGTCAAAAATAACAATGGGAGGTATCATTGATGATTTTTGAATAGGGGATGGGATATTTGGCTCTTTGAAGAGAGTTGGATCTGGAAAATCTGTTCATTTAGGGCAGCACGGTGGCACAACTGGTAGAGCTGCTGCCTCTCAGCGAGAAGGTTGCCGGTTCAAATCCCGGTCCGGGGCCTTTCTGGGTGGAGTTTCCATGTTCTACCCGTGCATGCGTGGGTTTCCTCCGGGTACTCCGGTTTCCTCCCACAGACCAAAGAACATGCTTGTTAGGCTGATTGGTGACACACACACAAAATGGATTCCACCACAAAGATTCATCCAGAAGATACACAACACCCATGGCTTTATTGAAATATTATTGAAAGACTATTGAAATATTATTGAAAGACTATTGAAAGACTGTTCAGTACAGCAGGACAGATTCTCTCTCCCTAAAGAGCCAGACATGGACTCAAAAACTTTGAAAACCAACTTCTTCTGAACTTGAACAAGAAATTCTTGCTGCAATATNTTCAGTTGTCAGTAGATAGTGACAGAGTGAAGAAATATGTTAAAAATATATTGTTTGAAAAGTTACAGACTACATTACAATCTTACATACCCCAGCTTTAAGACGTAAGGGCCGGACCACGCGCACAACCCCCATCCTGAGTGCATGAAATTGCTTACAGTTGTCTGTGACTCAGTTCCAATTGTTTGCTTTAAGTACAGTGTTTGAGTATTTTCTCCACCACTGGATTTACCTGACTAAATAAAGGTTGAATGAATGAATATATAAATATGCCCCAAGGCCGCCTCCCCGCCAACAGAATGGAATGGCCTCATATACATACCAATGGCTTTAAAAATGCTAATTCAATTTGTCAGTTTGACAATCCCATGGGTTGCATAGGTAAAATTGTCTTTTTGACAAAAACTGGTATTGCTAGTGTTAGCCGTTCAAAAGATCTGACCATCCATGAACATCACATCTCTACTTTTTCACAATGCATAATTATGTAATTGCACAAATAAGAATGCAGTTATGCATTTAAATATATGGTATTTGTTTTAGAAAAAGACCACCCTTAAGTGTTCAACAATTGTTTATTAAAAAAATGTTGTTGTTTTTTAGGGTTTGAACGTTCGAGAGAAAGCTAAACAGCTTGTGACGTTGTTGAAAGATGAAGAAAAGCTAAGAGAGGAGAGGATCCATGCTCTAAAAACCAAAGAGAAAATGGCACAGACCACCAGTGGTGAGATGTTTGTGTGAAACACCAGTAATCCAGGAGCTTGGAAAAACAAAAGGCACATTTATTTCATCTCTGTATGTCTCCACTCCAGCCTCCTCAGCCCCGTCAGCGCCCAGCATGGGGGGCAGCATATCACTGGGCTCACATTCTTTAGGGGCGGACCCTGAACAGGCATGGCCACAGAGCTCAGGAGAGGAAGACCTGCAGCTTCAGCTGGCTTTGGCCATGAGTAAAGAAGAGGCAGATCAGGTATTTCCAAGTCTTAAGTTTACAACATGCTTTATTAACCCTCCTGCTGCCACTGGGTCAAAATAACCCACAAGACCTCAGTTTTGAAGACTGAGGCCTTGAGGGTCATTTGGACCCGAGGGCAGCAGGAGGGTTAAGCTACAATTCTACTTTAGATGTCCTGCAGCAGCATACACAGAGGCACATTCAATATATTCTTTGCTGCTGCAGTCCACCTAGCTTTGCTCTCATCATTTAACCACTGACCTCCCCCAGAATAGCGCGGACCCTCTGGAGGATGCAGAGCTTCGCTATGCAATCACACTCAGCAACAAGCTGCACCAAAAGGTCAGGGACAGAGAGTGTGTTCAGCTGATTGGAGAACTGTCATCAACTATCTGTTTTTCCGTCAATTGGAATTACTTCAGTGCATACCAAATATGGATTAATCAATCAAATTAATTGATGCTCCTATTTGTCTTCTGGAACTTTCCTACTTGCATAAAACTGCACTAACTCTGTTGAGATCATTCAGTCTGCTGTTGCGTGTCCCGTTCTTTTATGTTTGCACTCATCTGTTGTGGAAAGATGTGCTTTTTATTTGCTAACCAAATTCCCAAAGAACTGATTTACTTTAATCTAACTGAATAATTACATTTAACATGGTATAGGCAAATACTTTCCATAATAATATGCAATGAGTGTGTTGTAAGTATTGATTATTCTTTCCTCCCTCTTTGCACTTTCTTATTGCATACATTTAACTGGAGTATTGATTTAAAATCTGCTTCCTTACAGCATTCCCCTGCTGTGATCATTTTATTGTGGTGTGTTTGCAGAGTGCAAAACTTGTTGACTCTTGTTTTCAAATGGTTACAGTCATTGAACCAACTGTACTAATGGACTGGTTTAGTTTATAAATGATCAAATGAGAGGATGACGTGGTTATTTTTGTTCAGAAGTTTCAGATACAGTTAGGCTGTTGTTGGACAGAACAGCTAATAATGTTGTATAAAAGATTACACTAGACTGAAATGATGTGAGCTCATCTGCAAAAAATAGGATTGTTGTTTTGTTAATTACACATTTTTTGGGTAATGGATAATCAGAATAAATGCAACCCTTCCCCTCTGGAATACAGGGTTTGTGTTAATCATTTCCTGCTACCTCAGTTTCTGGTTTTAGGTTTATTTTTTTGTAGATGTGTGGCAGGTTTTTGGATTTGGTGGTAAAACAGTATTAAAATATGCAACTCACTTTGACCTTCTGATTTTCTTAAGGGCCGTACTATACTGTAGTTTAGTGATGTTTTTATTGTGTGAAGTCTTAAAATATGGATTGTAATCAATAATTGGCTTTTCTGTATCATTTTCTCCTGTTCAGACCTTTATTGTCCAGTGGTTCACTGATCTGTGCCTGGGGTGGGTCCTTTATGTTTGTGTAACACGTCTCTGACACCCGTGTGTGTGTGTGTGTGTGTGTTTGGCAGGAGGAGCGGCTGCGCAGAGGTGACGACCTGAGACTGCAGATGGCCATCGAGGAGAGCAGGCGGGAGAAACCCAAAGCAGAGGAGGTTTGGATCTTGTTTATTTCTCCTCCTCATAACAAAATCCTCTGTCCTCCATGAACAATAATTTATTATATATTTCTTATACAGGGCACTCTGATGGAGCTGAGTGCTGCGGACCCCTGGGGGGCCTCTGCCACCGTCACTGTGAGCTCTGCCGGCCCCTCACCTCCACTCACAGTTCCCGGCCCCTCGTCCTCCGAGCTGTGGGGTGCAGCGCCCGCAGATCCATGGGGGGTAGCGTCGCCCACATCCCAGACGAGCTCCGATCCCTGGGGAGGCGGAGCCCCGCCCACTATAGGCCCTCCTCCTGACCCCTGGGGAGAGACTTCCAACAAAGTTAACAACGTGGACCCCTGGGGAGACTCGGGTAAGCTGCCTCAGCTTCTAATGTGGGAAACGCCTCGACCTTTACTCCTCGTTCCTCAGTTCCCTACCTGTCTCTAAAACAGCCTTCATTCATATCAGTCATGCTGTCATTTGATCTTCTCATCCATCGACACGCTTTCACTTTGAAAGAAGGAAAGCAGCATGTTCAGACCCTTCAACCATTCTCCTAATGTGTCTAAGATTTTTATCCTCTTGTTTCTACTCAGGACTGGCTGTGTCTCAACCAGAGCTGTTTCTTCTGTTGCCCTTTCATACTTTTATTTTATTTAATGCTTGATGTTACTTCTTATCTCTCCTTTACCTCCACTGAGCTTCAGATGTTCAATGGGTCCAAGTGATTTGGCGGACATCCTGTCTTCTGTCCTCACTTGTAAAGTTAGTAACACGGGCGAGGTTTAGGAGAGAGAGAGGCCACTGTTTGAACCCAGTCCAGCTTCCTGCTTCCTCCTTACTGTGGGCTGTACCTGTAAGGTGTTGTGTTAACCCTCCCCTCCCCTGCATCTCCCCTCCCCTCCCCCTGTAGCTGTGACCCCCCCCAGTGCTGACCCCTGGGGCTCCCCAGTGCCACCCAGCACGTCCTCCTCGGGGGGACCGGTAGATCCTTGGGCAGGGGAGGGGTCCATCCCTGCCTCTGACCCTGTCTCCTCCGACATCTGGAGTGGCACCGTCAAACATACTAACGGCACAGGTACATTCACACTTAAAGCTTCATGGATTAACAAACACTGAGGTACCGACACGTGCTCTAGATTTTATTTTAAATAATTGACACAGATTTTCAGCCACGTTTGTCAACAGTCTGTCTGACATTTCATCCTTCTGTAGTACGTGCAAGTAAACAGCCCTACGTTCCTGTTCCTTCATTAAACTGTGTTTTGTTCCGTGTACCGCCCTCCTTCCTTCTCTTGTAGGAGATCCAGAGAGGCGAGGGTCTTCAGCAGCAAGGGTTGACAGCATGGGCTCACCGGTGCCCTTTGACCTGTCGTCTCTCGGTTCTTCGCTTCCCATTCGGAAAACTCCCGAGTCCTTCCTCGGCCCCAACGCAGCACTTGTTGACCTCGATTCCCTGGTGTCGTCGAAACCCAAACCCAAGCAGCAGCCGCCTCCTTCCATCTCTTCAACAAACAACCCCTTCCTTCAGAACACAGGTATGAGACGGCAGCACCAAATAAGGGTAACCTTTTTTTTTTTTAGACTTTTGTTAAAATCTTGGAAATTTTACGGCTAGCCATAGAAAGTATAAAGTGACGTTAAAGCCTAAAAAGCATTACAGCTTTAAGCAGGAACAGTAGTTGTTAAATTCACTCTTAAATTATCTAATCCAGGGGTGTCAAACTCACTTACAAAAGGGGGCCAAAATTAAAACCGTTTTCAAACTAAGGGCCAATTTCAGAAACATTAACTCAAGTTAGATACCCAACATCTTTGCTTGATCACAGGTTCCTCACCAATACTTGGTGATTGATCTCATTTGATGTTATCTGTTGGACTTTTGACATCATAATCAAAGATTACTGAAGAAAAAAATTAAAGAGATAGAAGTACAGTATTTTACATTTCAAATATCATCTTGGGGGGCCAGATAAGATAAGAAGTCAACGAGGGCCACATTTGGCCTCCGGACCTTGAGTTTGACACACGTGATTTAATCAAACACTTTCAATCAAACACTTTTTTTTTTAAACAAATGTTCTGGTGATGTAGAGACAGCAGATACTTGGTTTCTTGAAAACTCAAGTGTTTCTCAAATTAAGCATTCAAAAAAACAAAATAACCCACTTTATATCAAAGGTTACCGGTATGTTGAAACAGTAATACATTTAGAAGCATGCATTTTATATTATGTATTAAAAAAAGGGTGTTTAACTGATAGTCATGAATATTGTTAAAAAAAGTTTTTATTCCACTGATGACTCCAAATATAATAGATTGTTGATTACATGTTTACTACATTGTTTAAAAAAAAAAAAAAAAAATATATATATATATATATATATATATATTGGATGCATATTAGCAGATGAGACTGAAGCTTTACATTACATTTAAAACATCCGACATGCTTGATTCTGATAATTCTGCATCATGTATGTCTTTTATTGATTTCTCTTGTAATAAAAATGTTATTAAATAATATTGTGAACATTGTAACTTAAGTTGGGACCCTTGTTTTTCTGAACTGCAGGCTCGTCTCCTTCTCCTGGCATGGCCGTGACTCCAGGCAGTACAATTTCCAGCAGGGGGGTTTCTCCGACACCTGCGTCCTCCAACCCTTTTGGTGTGGCCCCTGCCATGAGCTCCATCTCACCTCAGCCATCATCTTTAGGCCTGAGTGGCCTGCGCTCCAGTCCTGTGCCTCCTAACCCCATGCTGGGCATGGTTCAACCAGGAATGGGCATGGGGCCGATGAGCGTCGGAATGGGGGCTCCTGGAATGGGCCTGGGCATGACGCAGGCCAGCCCCATGGGAATGCCCTTCAACAGGCTCTCCCCAATGGGACCCCCAGGCTCCACTTTTATGGGACCAGGAGGCATGCCACCCCCTCAGCAGATTTTGGGTGGGCCCACAGGAGCAGGAGGAATGATGGGGGCGGGAGGATCAATGGGAGGCGGAGGAACGGCGGGCGCGAGTACCAATCCGTTTCTTCTTTGAGGAAGCGTCGCCTGTTCTGCTCACCTTTCTGCCTCCTCTGTTGTACCTGCTCACCCCGTCGTCCCATCGCAAGTTGTGCCCACGAAAAATGTCTGCATCTTTATATTTAAAGAAAAAAATATTTTCCTTCAAAAGCATTATTTCATTTCAAAATACGTTTCCACTTTTAGTTCATTTCAATTTTAGATTATTTTTGGCATTGAATAGAGTATTTATTTAGTTTCTGTCTCCTGTTCTGTGTTGTACTTCTTTTTTGTTTCTGCTCCGTCCTGTCGTGAGGTAAAGGTAAGTCAGTGGACTTTTCAGACGTGTCACTCTGCTTCTACAACTACTGCACACAGAGCCGGTGGGAGAGGTCGCAAAGCCACTAACAAACTTATTAGAGGAACTGTTGAACCTGCCTCTTCCTCCCTCTAACATGAAGATGTACACTGCGTCACTAAAATGGAAGCATGAAGGATCAGTTCTTCGTTTTTAAAGACTCCAGACAAAGATGCAGGCCGAAAAACCTGTGTTAACATTTCAGGCACAATGTGATCAGAACGTCTCAAATATTTCACTTTTAATTTATTTTAATGTTAAGTATAATTTATTATTTTTTCCCAATACTTTGGGAACAAATAAGAACGTTCATGCAGCGATGCCATTTAAATCAAAAGCATATTCTTTTTTCCTGACTATTGTTTGAAAGTTTCAGAGGTTTATTTGTGGTCCGGTGTGGGGAGAGAACTGTTGAATGTGTGTGATTGAGAACACAAATGCTTATTTATGAGCGTGCAGATGCCTGTTTGTGTTCACGTTCCGGTCCTCATCGGGTTTTTCTGTGTCCTATCTCAGCAACTCTGGAAGAAATGGCATCCATTACTTTTGTGAAAACTGCTGTAATTTCACACGCAGAGTATTATAAGGGTTACATGATTTTGTGCTAATTTGTCTTCTCTTTGTTAATCAGAAGCGTTTTTATTATTTCACATGTTTCAGGTGTCCCAGAGCATCATTCATGTTTCATCCCCACCCCCCCCTTTTTTTGTGTAAAGAGAAGGGGTGGGGCTTACTGATGTTTCTTTAAAAAGAGACATTTCAATGAATGAAATGAGAAAAAAAACACAGACTTGAAAACATGCTCCATGCTTTTAGTTTAATGAATTTATTTTATATCAAGAAAAAAAAAAATCTTTTATTGGGTAAGGTTGAATTGTATGTGTTAACTGTGAAAACTCACATTTGAAAAAAAAATAAAAAAATGGGAGAAAAAAATTAAGACATTTATGAAATAAAACAAACAGGGTTTGTGTTTGACTTTTTTCATGACTTTTTTTTTAGGTAGCTGTTCTTTTTTTTTTTTTTTTAAAATCTAGCAATAAAAAATAAAAACTAGTATACGACACAAAAATCAAAACGTCAAACATTCAGCCATAACGTGACTCGATCCCAGACTTGCTGTTGGAGAAACGAGAGGTATTTCTCAGTTTTTGGTGATTTTTCTTCAGGCAGCGAGTGTCAAACGAGAGAGTCCCAGTCGAAGTCGTCCTGAAACTCCTCACTGTTGCTTTTCAGATGTTTTAGTGGGGGACGCTGTCGTGGCGTTGCAGACTGAGGCTGGATCCCAGCTGACACGTGAAAGAGAAAACAAAAGTTTAAGTAAGGAAGTGAAATATTTATTTTTATCAGTTTCTATGGCTTTGAAAAATGAAAGTTACGAATGTAACTACGGTTCTATGAATCCCGGATGACCGCCAGAGGGCGGTGCTGAAAAGCACTGAATATTCTCTTTGCGCATGCGCTGTTCGAGTAATTATATCAACGTCACACAGGTGTGACCGGATAAGCAATCAAGAGGCTAGATAGCCTGGCGTTATCCGTTAATTCAGTCCTACAGAATCTTCTTGCGTAAAGCAAAGATTCTGAGTGACAGAAGCTCTGGCGGTCATCCGGGATTCATAGAACCGTAGTTACATTCGTAACTTTCGTTCTATTTCATCCCTACTGACCCCCAGAGGGCAGTGCTGTACAGCACTGAATGACTAGTATCAACGATGTCACAAGGAATCCTGAGCACATACCTCACTGAGGAAAGCCCAGAGGACTCTTGCAGAAGAACCTAGCCCAGGGGATGAGGGGTGACCATTCCTTGTAGAATCTGGTGAACGTGCTTGGGGAAGCCCATGATGCAGCAGCACATATTGCTTCCAATGAGATCCCCCTCAGGGCAGCCCAGGAAGCGGAAACGCTCCTGGTAGAGTGTGCCTTCACGCCGACTGGCAGGGAATGGTGTCCTGCTGCGTAGGCATGGCAGATTACATCCACAATCCAGTGGGAAAGGCGCTGCTCGGAAGAGGCTAGCCCAGTCTAGGATCCCCGTAACACACAAACAGCTGGTCTGAGTACCGTATAGCGGCAGTAGCTGCAACATATTTCTCCAGTGCCCTCACTGGGCACAGCAATCCAGACCCCTCGCCAGGCGTAGGTTGAAAACATGCCAACCTTAACGGTTGGTTACGGTGAGAGTATAAGACCTTTGGTATAAAAGCAATGTTTGGCCACAAGGTAACACCAGAGCCCTCAGGGCCCCACCTGAGACATGAGGGGCTGACTGAGAAAGCGTGCAACTCACCAACCCTCTTTGCTGAGGCCAGCAGAAAGGCCGTCTTGCATGAAAGCCACTTCAAGTCTACTTGCGTCAAGGGGTCGAAAGGAGGGTGGCACAGAGCTTCGAGAACCAAGGGCAGGTCCCAACTTGGCGCTCAAGTAACTTTCGGCGGGTGCAACCTACGGGTCACCACGTAGAAAGAGAGAGACCAGATTATGACTGCCCACCGTACGGTCATTGATGCCGGCGTGATTAGCCGATATCGCTGCTACATAGACCTTAAGCATCGAAGGAGAGCGACCCTTACCAAGGAGAGACTGGAGAAACTCCAGAATGGTGGGTACTGCACAGGAAACTGGATCCTCATTGTGATCAGAACCAGTGCTGGGCAGCGCTAATCCAAAAATTAGTTCCGCTATTTCTAAAGCACTTATTGATTTATTTAGGTCCGCAATTTCAAAAGCACTTATGTATTAGCAATGCTAGCGGACGCTAATGCTAACACGCTAACCGCCATTTTGAAGAGGGCAAATGGCGAACTACTTTTTTAAATCCAGCAGATTTGACCATTTGAACCGGTTAAGCTCAGAAAAACCTTGTGCTATAAAGTCAGCTAAGAAATATATTTTTCTCAGCAAAGAAATAATTGTTTTTACCGTGTTTTCATGGAAAGTCCTTATCTTCTGTGGCCGTCGCGGCCGCCATTTTGAAGAGGGCAAATGGCGAACTACTTTTTTTAATCCAGACGCGTCGCGTAGGCCGCTGAGAAACATCCATAAGTTCACCCTCCATGTTAAAAACTCTTCGTCTGACTCTTCGAAAACAAGCAATAAGGCTGCAGAGTAACACACTGGCTGCTAACTGAGAGCGCTCGCTCTAGCAAAGAGACTGAGGGGACGCTTTTTTGTCACGGACCACATCCGGCGCTGACAGGATATGGTCTGTTAGCAGTCGTCCGGGCCCGTAAATAAGTTTTTTCGTTTTTACTGATAGATAATTAGTTATTATCGGTACTGCATTTTAAATAAAAATAGCGCAAATCTGCTTATGAATTATAAAAGTTAGTCAATCCGCTGTAAAGCTAACAAATTATTTAGGTCCGCTGTAAGCAGATTAACGCTTTAGACCTAGCAGTCTGGCGCCCACCTTTGATCAGAACACCATTGTGAAAACGGATGTCACCTGTTTTCGTATTGCTGATGAGTAGAAGGTGCCCTGGTGCCCAAGATGGTGCGTCCGACAGGGCTCGAAACTCCAGTCAGCTGTTGTCCTGGCCTTGCAGTGGCCACACCCACAGCTGAAGACGTTGAGGATTGGGGTGCCATATCAACCCCCCCAGCTGAGACAGCAAGTCCCTCCTGGTCAAAAGATGCCACGGAACATCCTGACATAAACTCCACAGTAGGGGGAACCATGGTCGTGCTGGCCAATATGGGGCCACCAATCTGTGGCCCTCCGCTAGGACTCTGTGAAAGGTTGGCCAAATCAGAGAAAGGGGTGGAAAGACCTGGTGCCCCCTTAGTGGTTGATGTGGTGGACAACAGAGGTGTGACCAACTGAACGAGGACATGCCCCCCTTCCAGATGGGGCGGAAAGTTCTTGAGTGCCAAATGCAGTGCACGTAGCTCCAGTACATTTATATGCCTGGAGCGGTCCCTTTGGCCCCAGTGGCCCTGAACCGCTTTGTGTTGCCATACAGCGCCCCATCCTGTGGAGCTGGCCTCTGTCGTGACTAGTTCTCTGTGACACACTCCCACTCCCATAGGGATACCCTTGGACAAATGATCTTCGTCCTTCCATGGAGTCAGGGCATGAAGACATGGCCATGGCACTGGGAGTTTGTGATGCCTGTGTAGCCTGGCATCCAGGCAAAAGTTGTTAAGCCACCTTTGCAAGGGGCAAAGAGGCAGTAGGCCTAAGGGTTCCACCCGAGTGACTGATACAAGGAAGTAAGTTGAGGAACAGCCTCTGGGTTGTCACAAAGGGTTCACTGCCTCGATTGCACCCTTGGCCAGGAGGATAGAAAGCTCCTGGTCTAGTGCTCGGGCCTTCACCGGGTTGGTAATTAGTCATCTTGACCAGGTGTGAGATGCGAGGCTGCCATCGGAACTGTAGCCAATAATCATGGGTCACAGTAGCAATCACCCATGCGTCCACGGCGTGAGTAGCCCAGACACTAAGCTGCTGGTGGGAGAAATATCCGACAGCCGGCCCCCTCCACGGCCTCTAGGGGGCCGTGTGTGTGTGTGGGGGAGACGGCGGCCTGAGCTCCTGGTCCGAACCTGCCCAGTTGGTTGGCAGATCGACTCACGAAAGGTCCTGTTGGGTCTCTGCTGGTCTACACGAGGGCAAGGACCCTGAGGCGGCCGAAATCTGGAGACAGCCGACGGGCGCCTCGGAGGTGGGGGCATCGCCCTGCTAAGGGTTGAATGCTGCAGCCTTGTATGCCGTGCTTGGACAGTCCGTTCGAGCACTTCTAAGGCAGCCAGACCAAACAACTCTCCCGGCACTACCGGTAGATCACGGAGGGATCTACGACATGGCTCAGTCAAAGACGCATAACGTCCTGCATGGAGCCATCACCTGATCCACTAACCGCACTCCAAGATGAAGAAAAGGAACCAGTCACTGACTGTTCCTGCTCGTCCCCTAGGAAATGAGAGGCAGCCAAGGATAACACATCTTTCTCCGCAGCCACCTCAGGCATGGGTGGGAAGGGAAGTCCAGTTGCTTCCATTGGCTCAACACCCAGTTGACGTGCCTGGAAAAATGACTTAATTTCCGCTAATTCTGCAACCAGCTGCTCCACTCTTGTGGAAAGACCCTGATCGGACTTGGCTCGCCTCTTCCCAAGAGGGGCCACAGAGACTGCGGCCTCAGTCCGGCGCTTCAAATGCCTGGGTGGAGCTTCCTGTCCAGAAGGCGGGAGGTCACTGCTGAGCTCGGGGCAAAACCGGGCCAGCCGAGCCACTCTTACAGAATGAGGCATGAAGCTGCAGTTCTCCGACAAGGCCTCCAGCAGATGGTCATGTCCCAGGCAGGCAAGACAAAGGTGGTGACTATCGTACGCCTGGAGCACGGACTCTCAATCTATGCAGCAGTGAGAACCGTCCATGCTCCCTACTGTAGGCAGTTTACTCAAGAGAAAAACTGCAGCACAGAAGAGGAGCTGGCACCACCAGCTACAAGCAAGACGTAAGACGGGCAGGCCAAATTTGGGAGATGGTGCGCGAACGCTAGCCTTCACCAACAGAAGTGAATTTGGGAGAGGTTGCGCGAACGCTAGCCTTCACCAATAGAGAACGAGTTTTGCGAAAAATGAATTGGGAGAGTGTGCGCGAACGCTAGCCTTCACCAACAGAAGTGAATTTGGGAGAGGGTGCGCGAACGCTAGCCTTCACCAATAGAGAACAAGTTTGGCGAAAAATGAATTGGGAGAGGGTGCTCGAACGCCAGCCTTCACCAATAGAGAACTAGTTTGGTGAAAAATAAATTGGGAGAGGGCGCGCGAACGCTAGTCTTCACCAACAGAAGTGAATTTGGGAGAGGGTGCGCGAACGCTTGCCTTCACCAATAGAGAACAAGTTTGGAGGGTGCGTGAACGCTAGCCTTCACCAACAGATGTGAATTTGGGAGAGGGTGCGCGAAAGCTAGCCTTCACCAATAGAGAACAAGTTTGGTGAAAAATGAATTGGGAGAGGGTGCGCGAACGCTAGCCTTCACCAACAGAAGTGAATTCGGGAGAGGTGCACAAATGCTAGCCTTCACCAATAGAGAACAAGTTTGGTGAAAAATGAATTGGGAGAGGGTGCGCGAACGCCAGGCTTCACCAATAGAGAGTAAGTTTGGCGAAAAAATAATTAGGAGAGGGCGCGAGGAACTCTAGCCTTCACCAATTAAAAACAAGGCCAAAACTCAGACTAGCACAGTTAGTTCAGCCTAACTGCTTATGAGGTAGGCGAAAGTGAATTGGGAGAGTGTGCGATGAACGCTAGCTGTCACCAATAAAAAACAAAGCCAAACAAAGGGACTAGCACCACTAGTTCAGCCCAACCGCTTATGAGCAGTGATAGGAATAACGGAGTTATAAATAAACGGCGTTACAAACGGAGTTATTTTTTTCATTAACGGGTAATCTAAGTAGTTACTATGTCTATCGTTACAACGCCGTTACCGTTACAAACACTAAAATGGGGTACGTTATTTTGTCTTCCGTGCGCTGTCTCTCGCTGCTTGTTTACTTTTATTTTTCCCTTGGTGAGGGAGGGTGGAGGGGGAGGGAGCAGAGGGGAGGGAGGGTAGGAGCATAGACGTGGGAGCAGAGGGGAGGGAGGCGAAACAATAAGGATGATGCTGATTGGCTAAGGTAGAGTGTCAGGTAGAGGTCAGCCAATCAGAGGTTTTGTTGTTCAGCTCACACACGCTGCTGAAAAGTTAACAGAAGTCTGGCAGCAATGGCGAGTCTGGAGGGAAAGTTGGCGTTTTCAAAGTGGAAATACAGAAATTACTTTACTCTCCTTGAGGTAAAAGGCAAGAACGTGCATGTGAAGTGTACATTATGTCCCGGAGCGAAGTGTACGTCCGTCGTAATCTGATCTGACAAGCATCTCACAACTGCTCAGGTAATTCAGCTTTTCAGTACTGTTTTAAAAGTACTTCATATTGTGAAAATGGTTCTTTTGTTTTTAAGAAAATTCTTGAAGAACCAGTTGTGTGAGAGTTTGATTTTATTTTACACTACAAAGCACTTATTTTAACTGTTTACTTTTATTTCTAAGAAAACACTTGAACAGTACAGGGTGTACATAGAGCTGAAAACACAATTGTTATATTATTTTGTTAACCTGTATTTTGTAATGAAGAAAAAACTTGAAGTATAGTATGTCAACCAGTCATGTTCTGTTGAGGTGCTGTAAGCATTTCTACTTAAAATTCGTAGATATATCTAAACTTAAACCAACCAAACAAACAATAGTTACTTTCCCTGGTAACTAATTACTTTTATAGGTGAGTAATTCAGTTACTAACTCAGTTACTTTTTGGGCGAAGTAACTAGTAACTATAATTAATTACTTTTTTGAAGTAACATTCCCAACACTGCTTATGAGGTTGGCAAAGTGAATTGGGAGAGGGTGCGAGAAACGCTAGCCTTCACCAATAAAAAACAAGGCCAAAACTAAGACTAGCACCGCTAGTTCAGCCCAACCGCTTGGGGGGGGGTGTTCTTCCTGATTTTATTTTCGAAAATTTTACTTAAATCTCAGAATCTCACAATTCTAATGCTAGTAAGAATTTTTTATTTTATTTTTCACCATGGCCCTAATCGTCTTCCATACTGGGTGAAAGGAGACAAAACTGCTTGTTTTGATGTATAAACTGTCTAAAAAGTAGAAAGTCTGTGGGATTAGGACGAGTTTGGATTTTAATATTATTATTTTAGGTTGAAATAAATCCAAAGTAAAAGTGACATCATCCCATAAAGTTAAACAAATCTCCAAAAAATATCAAATCATAAAAAAATATCAAAATGCCACTTCCATCAACTTTCTGTGGTCCATTTAAACTTTAAATGATGGTTCTATCCTGAGATGTGGAGCTACAAAGAGGGCTGGGTTTTCTCTCACACACACACACACACACACATATGCTATATATACTGTATACAGTATATATATATATATATATATATATATATATATATGTATGTAGGCCCTCGAGTTACGAACGAGTTCCGTTCCTACGCCCGTTCGTATGTCGAAAATCGCCGTAAGTCGGAAGTACACACTAGCCGCCACTTATACACATACAGTACATATACTGTACTGTACAGTTACCAAGCACTTCGCCTATCCTAACACAGTACCCTACATAATTATCAAAAAACACATACAGTACATTTGGAGCCATAATGAAGGAAAAAAATAGTTAATTTCTTACTGTGAGCTGCTCAAGCCTGTCTCCGTCGGTTAGCATGTTAGCTCATTGCACGTCCAAGCTCTGCAGCTTTCTGCTGCTTCACGCGGTCCAAACTGTTTACAGTAATGCCCGTTAGCATGTTAGCTCCATACATTTGGAGCCATAATGAAGGAAAATAGAGTTAATAACTTACTGGGAGCTGGTGAAGCCGTTTCTCCATGTGTTAGCATGTTAGCTCCGTGTCCCGGCAACATCCGAGGCCTCAAAGCCTTTTCTCTATGTCTTAGCATGTTAGCTCATTGTACCACCAACATCCGAGGCTGCCAGGCGGAGCATCGAGGCGAGCTCCCAGCCGCAGCAGGCCTCTCAGCCGCCCGTCGGCTCCGTGTCCCCGGTGGGGCCGGCTGATGGCAGGGACAGTAGCGGCGGGATGGTCACCGGATCCCGTGGTGAGCTGGTGGTGTCGGCCGGCGTGGTGGGATGCGGCGGAGCGATCGGCGGCTGCTGCTCCGGGCCTGAGACGTCCACAGAGTTCACCGAGCGTTTCCAGCTCATTTATACGAGCGAAGCAATCTCTCATCGGACACGGTCCGTCCAAAGCCGGCTGTCGAAGCGGGAGCTAACCGAAAACTGCCGAACACTGCCGGAAACTGCGTAATCGGCTTCAAAATAATAATAATAATAATAATTTATTCATAAAGCCATTTAAAACAACCACAGCTGCAACAAAGTGCTGTACACATAAAATCAAGAACATTTAAACACAA